>JAADVP010000486.1:0-20532 GCA_023335675.1 Globisporangium solare | reverse complement strand
TTTTCTCTCAAGTACTCAAGTCGCTCTTCCTCCCTCCAAGTCGGGAATCGCTTCCTCGTCGCACAAGCGTGTGTGCCGTGTTTTGGGAACTGTTGTAAACAGCGTCCCATTACAAAAAGGCCCAATCAATGTCCTCCCACAGTGCGTGGTCAGCTGCAAACTTGACCCTGGTTTTTTGGTGGCGTGGCTGGATCAGTGGAGCAGCCGGACGCTTCTTGTAAGCAAGTCAGTCGACGTCGCTAAGTACCCGCTGGACGGTACGAACGCAGCAGTCGAGTTGCAGCTTGTCCTTGATGGCTTTGGCGCCAACACTTCCACCACAAGCAGCTCGGACGATGCACCGATGGTCCCTCTCCGTCAATTTGGGCTTCCCACCGCGATGATTTGGGTTGCGAGAGGCTTTGCCATCCTTGATGACCTTCTGATAAATCCCCTACCGAGCGTTTGACGGCAGCAAAAATGGCTCGCACATACAAACCAGCCTCCCGGAGAGTGAGAATGGAGAGGCGTTCTTCTTCGATAAGTGGTGTGCCGGCAGGCATATTCGTCGATCGCGGAAGCTGGCAGAAAATAGGAGAATGGGCGCAGATTATAAAAACGTATTCGCAACACGTAGGACACTCAAAGGAGTGGACACGATGAATATTCCCGCGACTCGGGCTGTATGTTCACGATCAGTGTCGCACCCTGAAAAATTATATTTTGATGTGGTTTTTGCAAATCGTCGATTCAGCAGCCGCAAAAGGTTGCAAAAGAGCCGCCTTGTGACTAGCTATAAACACATGCTTTTCGCTTTAAAAAGTACGAAATATTGATATTGATAGGTTGGAATTTGTACATGTTCATGGACTAATGTCGACCACTGTATATGAGCCACAACAAGTCTGGAAACACCTGAAATTTCAAAGCGTCCTGTAGAATGCTCGCTGAGACGCTTCCAGAATGTGCGTGCGTCTCTAGTGAACTCTCAAGCATTATTTTGATAAAGAGGTCATGCACTGCCAGAGGTTTCTGTCGACCAACAGGTCCCTAAATTAGGATGAATCTTAATATTCCTAATTTATGGCATTAATCCTTTAAATTGATATACGAATTTATAGAGTTTCCTATGTATCAGGAAAGTCAACGCTATGATCTATCGCGTCCATGTTTCGACGTGAAGGTGGAAACAGCATTCATGCGCTCATGGGCGTGTGGCACTCACTCCAGGAAAGCCGAAATCAGACTGACAACCATCAGCGCATTTGGCAAACGTGAGTTTTGGCGAAGAGAGCTGAGTTTTTTGCGGAGAAGATTGCTTGAGCTCAGCTTAGAGCGCGTATCTTTCTCTGCTTTGTTGAAATCATCCCGTGGGGTCTACATAGTAGGATAGGATGTGTTTCTTGCCAGGACAGAAACAAGAGGTTGCGTGGACGCCCGTGTCCAGATCTCAATCTTCGCGTTCGCGATTCCTTTTTGCCACTCAAGTTGATTTTTTTTCTTTCGTAGTCACCAGATTCGTAGGATCCAACGATCTAGTCGCATGTTGCAGGACATGTATGCAAGTATGACCTTTTTTATTCCACGAAGAGCTCCGTTTAGTAAGTAGCATTCGTCCTTTAGATCTCGGGGCAACACAGACAAAATTCCGAATGATTCAAACCAGTGCAACTCCAATTTCCATCGCACTCCAGTCCAAACTGGTCCATTAGCATTCCCTCTTTTCCCTTCGATCGCATCCAATGTGAGCTCATTCCTCAATTCGTTTTACCTAAGTAACACCAAACAACAACCACCAAGTATATCTCAAGTCAAACGTCATGCTAAGTTCCGCAATCGAAGCTGGTGACATCGCGATTGGTCGCATCTGCAGCAGCGTCATCGCGGTCCTGGGCCAAGCTGTGCCCTCGATCTCCAATCTCCTGGACTGGGAGATCGAAGACCTCGGCCCCATTGTACCAGAGTGGAGCGTCGCGAGTCCCACGGCTCGCTCAGTCTAGCTCGAAAGGAGGCCCTTGTTTGTGAGTTTCGCCGCGAGTCGATCGAGATAAAAGCGGACAGCAGAAGCTCGATATTCAGCATATGATCAAGGCATTAAGGCACCTTGGCATAAGAGCGATATTCCGTAGTTGATAAATGTTGAATTTAAACGTACATGCACAGCCGCTCAACTTTCGCAATACGTGCTTTCCGTCCAAAATGGCATGAAAAGTATGAAATTACTACAGTAGCAGTAGTTTTCAGGGCACTGCGTAAGTGCTGTAGCTTAAGGAAGGAGAGAGCGGAAATCCACACAGCACGTGAGAGGTCTTTGCAATGCATTATTAAATGCAAATGCCAGCCCTGAATGCCCTTAAAAAATGGAGCAGGAAAGCGGTAATTTGCAACCGCGAAAAGGAGCGTACCACCTTTCAACCTGACCAATGCCAGATCTCACTAATACAGTTGGCTTGCAGGTCGCGCGAAGGTCGCGCAATGCCGCTGTTTTGACCAGCAAAAAGCCGACACCAACAAACCAAGAGGCACGCCAGCAACCAACAACAATGGAGCCCAAGCGCCACGTCTCGCGCTGGCGCACGGCGCCGTCCGCGGATGCGACTGCAACCAGCGAGCATGGCGCGGGCAGCACCAAGGCGCCCACGCCGCTCCGCTACCTGAACGAGTTCGTGGGCAAACTGCAGTGCGCGCCGGCGCTGCTCGAGCACCACCTCTACCCGGACGCCAAGGAGATCACCGAGGTACTTACTGCATGCGCTTGCATTTCAGCTTCTGCTGCTGCGAGCGTATAGGGCGCGTGTGGTTGATATATCGGTGCTGTCTTTCTGCAGAGCATGGGTGTGTTCAATGCCGTGCGCAAGTACATGCTGCGCGACGACCAGGAGGCGGCGATGCAGACCGAGTTGCAGCAGCGCGCAGGCGACGCGGTCGCCAAAGCCGATGGCGTTATCGTGGTTGGCGACGGGAGCACGCGTAAGACTTGCTGCTGTTGTGGAGCTGAAGCAGCGGGAGAAAACACTTAGTGTGCGTTGCTCTGTGTGTGTGTTTGTTTGCTACATCATCAGCGCGCACGGCGGCGATGTTTGCGCACCGGCTGCGACATTGGAAGAGCTACAGCATCGACCCGGCCATGGAATACAGGTCGTCCGAGGTAACGCATTTGTCTTGGTTTCTGTGTGTGTGTGTTGGTCTCTGATTCTCACTGAGTTCCCTCCCCCCCATTCCTGTGGCTGTGAGAGCAGCGGTCGCTTGGCTGGGAAAAGATCTCGAACCTCGTCGTGATCCGCAACAAGATTGAGAAGGTGCGCGTCACGCTGCGGCGTGCGATCGTGGTACTCGTGCACGCGCACGTGACGCTCGAGCAGGCGCTGAGCGCGATCGACGCCGAGATGGTCGTCGGCGTGATCACGCTGCCGTGCTGCAACTGGTTCACCAAGCAGGAGACGCTCTTCGGGCGCCGTCCCGACTTGGTCTACGATGACTTCAGCATCCTGTCCGACAAGCGCGAAGTGCGGCTCTGGGTGGGCGGAGAGCGCCCAAGTAATGAGCCTCCACGTGGCGGCGACATCGTCATGCTCGACACCGAAGTCAAAGTGTGTGTGCGCAAAACGTTCGTGGGTGGTGGCCCAAGCAGCGATCAAGAGGGGCCCAGCGGCAATGACAAAAAGATAGAGCAACGCAGTGTCGATGCTGCCGATTTCGAGCCACTTTCGCCCGCGGAGTTGGTCACAAAGGCGTCTGCGGAAGGGAAGCAGGCTAAAGTGTTTGATATCGTGTGCAGGCTACTGTCGCGAAAAGCGAGCAATAAACAAAACGTCGCAACATCGGAGCCCAATGCTGGCGTCTTCCCGGTCGCTGAGGTTGCAGCCCAGGTGGGTGTTGACAAGCACGTGCTTGTTCTCGATGGCGGCGACAGCAAAGCAACTGGTGCTGCGAGGACGCTGCTTCGCAATGGGTACTATCACGTGTACACACCGGGAAAACCGACAGCAGTCGAGACGAAAGCGGCTGACGACGCAGAGCAACGGGGCGACCAAATGATGGCGATGACCATCCCAATCATCAAATTGTCTACGACTTGTGTTGATGGGGTGGCTGAACCAGACTCGGCACTCGTCAGCGAAGACGTACGCGGGTTTCTTCGCATTGCTGCAAAACCGTGGAGAAAGCACCACGACGAGCACGAAGACGACTTCGAGGTCGCGTTTGAAGCGCAGCCTGGATCGTCGTCGCTCGCACTCGACTGCGTTGTGGACAACCGGTTTGTGTACCGCGGTTTCCGTGGCGAGCGAAGGAACGTCAAGGTGTTCCGGAAGCTGAGTGCGCTGGTGTTCCAACTCGCGGCATCGACGTCCGCCTCAAACCCCTTACTGCTCTCGATCACGCCGCGCAAGATCTGGCGCAAGAAGGCGTACTTGGCGCACGAGGCGCTTCAGTTTGAGATTCAAACGATCACTGTTAAGCAGCAGCAATCGGTTGCTGCGGGCTCACCTCGCAGAGAGAAGAAGCGAGACTTTGATGAGGACACCGGCCTGTTCATCTACTGCTGCATGAAGGGCAAGCGTGCTGCTGCGGCCACGGTGGACAAGCAGGAGCTCGAGTTGCAGCACCAGACGAAGGAGTCCGTGCTGGCGATGAAGCTCGCGTTGCAAGCCGAGTTTGACGCGCGGAAGCAGGGCGTTTCAACGACTGTCGAAGAGCTCTCGATTGAGCAAGTCCTGGCGCTGAAACGCGCAGCCACCGACTTTGACAATGCCACGGAGCGCCGCAAGTACGTCCAGATGGTCGGCAAGATCAGCTACCTGAGAAGCTACACGAACGGCATGGCGTTCCTCTCGCTCGTGCCGCCTCACTGTGACTTGAACGCGAGCAGCAACTCGGACGTCGCTGCGACGGTCAGCGAGTTCAAGCGCGACCCGGTCCAGGCATTCCTCAAGTTGGACGAGCTCCAGTGGTCACACGCGCACCTGAAGGACGTGATCTCGATGCTGCACCCGGGCGACGACGTGCGCGTGCTCGGGTTTCTCGGCAAGAGCGAGCGCGGGTCGCCGCTGGTCATGGCGCAGGCCATGACGTTCGTGCGAGGCGAGTTCGAGGCATACACCTAGAGAACCTAGAGAGCAGAATCGGTTGGACGCGATGTACCCAGTTTCATAGAGAGAGGATCCTGTCCGTATCTTGCAGTGCCAAGTTGTCAATACAATAAGGCGGTGTGTCAAGTTGGCGCAACTAGACGAGCCGCAGAGGTGGGACTCGATTCTCTTAATGGCGAAAATGGCAGCATCCCACTCGGGGGGCTCGCTTCCCGATTTTTTGTTTGTTTTCTTCCGTAAATCCTCGTTCTTCGTCCCTGGTTCCTGGTCTCGTGACTCCAACTTTCCTGAACTCAGCCCCCTGCCGATTGACATTACAATTATGGACCCGAGCACACAGTGCATCTGAGAGGCTGGAGCGTCTCGATCAGAGTGGCGACGAGACTTCAGGCGCCTGACGCACGTGCTCGTGCAAACCATATGACGCACTGAGTCAGGTGCTTTGGCCATTTGATGCTCCTGATGTGTGCCTCGCCAGGCTTAGTCAGCTCGACCATTTTATCCGGTTTTCATTAAAAGCCGTACTGTTGGTGCTGCCTCAAGACTGGTTCTTTTAAAAGGTAATACCAATTTAGCTAAACCTCATTGCTTTGGAGAAGGGTTTTAATATAAAACCTCTCAAACGGATGCCAGATGCGGGTTTTGCTGTTTTGGTTGTGTTACCGTCCTCCATTTTTGCGAAGAGCTCATCTCCGGCAGAAAGTGCGGCCAGATAATTGCAACATGCAACTTTCGCTTCGGTGAATCAACGCACGGCTGGGCACCTTCGTGGCACTATCGCACCCGCTCGGTAAAGGAAGGACCTGCGTGTCTGAGGCGCGCGGGCTTCGGATACACGCGGCGGCCACAACGCAACGAGACGGCTTCGGGGGCGCCACCTCATGGAAGCAAGCGGTCAGCGGACAACGACGGGGGGCCTGAGGTCGTCACTGTTCAGTGAACCACGCGCCGCGACACGCGCTCAAGCTCAAGATGGACGTCTCGCGCAGCGACACGGTCGGGACGAGCGTGCGCAGCCCGAAGGACACGCTGCAGTCGTTCGACCTGCACTTCTCCTTCGACGTCGTCGAGTACACCGAGCACGATGCCGCGGCGGCGCTGCGCCAGCATCGCATCGACTATATCGGCGCCATGACCTCGCGCACTCGGTGTGACGACCCGGCGATACTCGACTTCCATCTCACGCCAACCGCGGGCAACGACGTGTTCACGCGGCAAACGTACGGCGCGTTGAGGGAAGGTGGCTGTGTCTCGCTCTTCTCTAAGGTGTACGTCGGGTACGCGATTTCGGCCGCGTGCCCTGGGTACATATACGCCATGGTCGAGCTTGTGCTGCTGCGTCTGCCAGCGCGATCCCTAGGACTCGACGACGAAGGGACCTTGAAGGGCCTTCGTGACGTGGTGCTTCTCCAGTGGTCCCTTGTACCCTTCCTCGGACTGCTGTCAGACTCGTACGCGCCGTTCGGGTACCGTCGCAAGGCGTACATCATCATGGGCTGGATCCTCATGAACTTGTTCTTTGCCGCGCTGTTCGTGCTGTGTCAGTTCTCGCCTCACATCTTTGACTCGGACGTGCCGCCACAAGCCGTCGCGCTCGCGTGCACCACTAGCGTGATGATGTCGCTCGTGATCTCGACAAATGCGATGGACATTCGTATCGTAGAGTTCTCCCAGCAAGAGAAGGTCTACAGTCGCGGCACATTGGTCGCAGTGTACCAGATCCTTCGTGTCTTTGCGCGAGTGGTCGTGCATATCCTGATCCAGGTGAGCGTCTCAGCAACCATCACGCCACAGAGCAATCAGCTGCAGCTCACGCTGCCGTGTTCCACCAGTCTCTTTGCGCTGCACCTGTCGATCTTCGCGCTCGTGGCGATCCCGTTCCTAGTCCGCTACGCGTACGAAACGCGGCTCAACAAGCTGACCGCGGCGCCATCCCAGTTTATCGAGACCTGCAAATAGTTTTGGCAGAGTGGGCAGCAGAAGGCGATCTGGCAACTGGTCGCGTTCAACTGCGTCTTGTACTTCTTTTTGTTCTTGGGCTACAGCCAGGTCAGCAAAGCGATCGCGGTGTGGAACCCTGAATCCGCTTCGGCAAAGCTCTTGCGGATGGTGCTCAGTGACGTCGCGTTCGTGGCAACACTGGTGCTCTGGAAGGTGCACGCTGTGAACGCGCACTGGGCGAAGTCCACCGCTGCCGTGATTTGCTCGTGGTGCGTCGTGTACCTCATTGGGATGTACCTCATTGGGAGCACACTGATCACATTCGACATCGTGCGGCAGCAGTGGCTGACAACGCTGCTCGGGATGCTTCGCGCTGGAGTCCGCGTGCTGTTGCTCTTCTCGGCTTTCGTGCCGACCATCGAGGTCGCACAGATCGGCTCCGAAGGCACGATCTACGGTCTGCTGAGCTCTTTCCAGAGCATCGTCGTGTCGCTCGGCACACAGCTCTCCAACGCGATCGTCAAGAGCTCGCCGGGCGTTCTCGTGTTCCCGCCCTTGGAGATTCGCGCCAACTCGTCCTCAATCCAAGTCAAAGTGTTCTACGGCATCCTCGTCCTCACCGCCATCAAGCTGCTCTCGTTGCTCTCGCTGTTCTTCTGTCCGCGGCACAAGCTTGACGCGCAGCAACTCCGCTTGTACGGCGGCTACAGGCGCTTGCCGCTGCTTGTCTTCCTCTTGGCCTACGCCGTGAGCTACCTGTACGTGACTTACTACCAGTACGCGCACATGTGCAAGTGAATGGCAAACCGCGTCCGCAAGGTCAGCCTTGTTCTTTCTTGCTCGCTCCCTTGTAAACTCTTCTGCACTGCGTACTTAACCAGCCACTAGCTCGCATCTCCTTTGGTCTAGATCCACATAACAACTAATTGCCAATGTATCGCGTCTTTTCCTCTCTCAAACGCTGTCGTGGTTGTATGTGAGACGGATTCATTTGCAAGGACAGCCGCGGAGGATTTGTCTCATCCAATCTGGTGCTTGCACAGGGCTCTTGACAGCTTTCTTGGTACAGGAGACACTGCTGTGATATATATCGCCATTGCGATGAACTGGAGATACCGCCAATGCACTGGCGTGCAAGTCGTGGCATAATAAGCTGTGGTTTTTGCAGCTTCAGACTTCCGAAGATGGGTTTGTGTTGCTGCTCAACTGAGACCAGTCAGTATTGTGCATGGACCTACCGCGGGATAAATATTGGTTCGCATAGGACTATTGCTGTTGGCATTCAGACGGCTTGTCCTCCTCTGCTGGCTTACGAGGGTGCGCGTTCAAACAGTTCGCCATAAACAGCGACATTCGGCGCTTCGCCGGCTTGGCCTGGGGCGCGCCAAGCATAGTCTCCACTCCTGTCCCGGAAACGGCACGCCCATCGACAATTTCAGCACCGGAATCGGTCGAACTGGGCTTTAAGGCGGTTGTAGTATCGCAAAGTTGTCGTTTGTTGCTTCGACTCGGTTGTGCTGGCTGCATGTGCATGGACACTTCCTCATGCGAGTTTTCTGATGACTTACCTACATGGCTTGGTGTGCGAACTTTTGGAGCGTCTGCTGCACTCCCAACAAGACGATCCACTGGCTGACGATTATCTGTTTGGAAATTGTCATCACGTTGGATATTCGTAGTCGCTTCGTTTGGCTTGTTGCAGACTATTGATTGCCCACGATCGCGGCTGCCGTTCTCCTTCAATTGTGTGGATGCGACCTGGGACTTTGACTCCAATGCTTGAACTTGCCGCCGCATCGTCTCGTGTTCTTTCTTGCGTCTCTCGTCCCGCAGTAGCCATGTGTTCATTTTTTCTCTCAGTTGCTGCAGCTCAGTCAGTAGCGTCGTGTTCTTGGTTTGAAATTTCTTTTGCTCTTGAATCAGCTTTGCATTGACTAGAAGTAGCTCGCGGCGTCTATCTTCTTCCTGGTACTTGCTTTGCTCGAGTTGGCGAATTCGATTCAGATAGAATTTTTTGCTCTCATCTGCGTGCTCCTGACTTCCGCCATGATGGCATTGGCAAGACTGGACTCGCTGTCTCAACTCGTTGTACTCTTTTTGCAATTTTTCAAGCTCTGCGACGACAAGACCAACTTGCGTGCTCAGCTGCGATGAAAACGAGCTTTCTTCTTCTTCGACTTCTCTCTTTTTCTCCTCCTGGCTCGAGATGTGGGCGCGTTCTTTCTCGAGAAGAACCACTTTCGACTCGAGCCGAGTCATCGTGTCCTCAAGCTTTTCGATCATGCTGGTCTTTCTCTGCAGCTCGCTCTTGAGCACCCGGTTGGCTTCCACCAAGCGGTGGTTTGAATCAAGCTGAGTCTTTATCGTGTCGGTCAGCGTAGTCTCCTGGCCCTTGAATTGTGCCTGCAGCAGCGTCTTGGTCTTCTCCAGTTGTTTCACCTGTTCATTTGAAGCGCTGATTTCTGCTGAGAACTTGTTCTGCTCATCGCGCAAGGACACTTCCAACTGGGATATCGCATTCTGAAGCTCGTTTTCTTTCGCATTCCGTTCTGCATTGGAAACAGTGTGCTGTTCCATGTACTGGTCCATTTCCAGTCGCATTGCTTCTTTCTCGCTCTTTAGGTGTTCAATTTCGGTCAAGTTCGCGCACGCTTCTTTCCCCATGCGAGATACATGTTCGCTGTGAGCCAACTCCAGTTGTGCCTTACTTTCCCGCAACGACGCAAAATTTTGTTCCAACGAATCGATTGTGCTGTGCAGTTTTGCGACTTCGTCCTGTAAATCACGACTCGTTTCTGCCATCGCACTTTCCCTTTGAATCCCGTCAGACACTTTAGTCTCGAGTCGCTGCTTGCAGGCTGTCAGGCCGTCAATCACTGCACGAGCTTCCCTCAACTCCGCTTTCAGCATATCGCAACTTTCAGTCGTAGTCTTAAATTCGTTCTGCAGCGCTGACAAAGATGCCTCTAGAGTTCCCACAGTTTGGTTTGTGTGAGTGAGCTCCTTGTTTGCCTGCTGCAGCTGCTGCTCAGTGTCAAAGTATCGCGCTTCGAACGACTTTTTCAAGCGCGCCAAGTCATCAATCTGGTCCAACAGGCCATCGATCCGTTCCGCGGTTTCGCCGTTCACTTGTTCCCTCAGTTCTTGATTTTCGTGCTCTAGTCGTGCCAGTTTTTGCATCAACTCCGGATTGAACTCACTAATGCCTCCAGCCGCTGCGTCTGTGGACTGTGCAGACCCCGAGTTAGTATTTGCCGCGTGAAGCTGGTTATCGAGCGTCTCTTGAAGCTGTGCATTCAATGCATTTGCTTTATGAAGCGCGCTCTGAGAAGACTCCCAGTCACTCCGCATCCGTTCCAGCTCATTTTCTTGCCGAGTCGCCAGTGTCTCCAGCTCCGAGACACGGAATTCCTATTATCCACACATACGCATACACCACAGGAGCGTTCAGGTTTCATGCCGCAATCAAGCAGTGGATGGTTTTCTCACCACAGCAGTGTTGGCTTCTTTGGCTTCGTGCAGTTTCCTCTGCATCGAAGCAGCTTTGGAGAGCTGCGTCTCCAATCCTAGATTCGTTTCCGTCAGTTCCGCATTCACATCTTCCACTCTCTTGCATCATCATTAGAGAAAACCGATTAATACGCTTGGATACCAACAACAAGCAGGACCAGCAAATTGAAAGCGCACGAGAAAGTAACAACATACCCGTAACTTCTCCTTCACAGACGCCAGCTCCTCGATCTTGAGCTTGTACTTTGCAACGGTGGCTTCCATTTTCGCCACCTTCTCTGCGAGTGGACGCAGCAGATCCGCTTCGTCGCGTAGCGCTTTCACTTCGTTTGCGACGACTGCTTTCACGTGAAGATCTGCGTTCGCGCTCTCCAGGTCGCGTTCCAGAGCGTGAATCCGATCCTCGTAGTGCGTCCGCACTGCGCGCTCTTTCTTCAGGACATCGGCTTCGAGCTGCAGCCGCAGTTGCTGGATGGTCTCGATGAGCGCATTGTTGTCGCTTCCCAGCTGCTGGAACTTGCTTCGAGCATCCTGGAGCTCGCAACTGACGTGGAACTGCATTTGTCAACAATCATCAAACGATCAAGCGATCAGCTCTATGACAAAGAACCATTTGCAGCACATAGCTGACGCCTTTTTCTACCGTACGTTTTCGTCTCTCAGAAACTCGTTCTCGCGCTTCGCTCGCTCCAACTCGGCGTTTCTCGCTAGATGCAATGGCGAGTGCGCGCTCCGCTCGTTCGAGTTCGGAAGCGCTTCGTGAGACGGCACGACGGCATGGCGTGTACTTGCAGCTTCAGTATTTTCTCTCGGAGACTTGCTGGCATTATGGCTTTGCGCGCCGCTTTCGCCCTGCAAGAGCATCACTTTTTCAATGATCGCCATCAGATCCACCTGCACGGCGTCGCTCATCGCCATGATGTCGCGTACAAACGCGGCTTTCTCCTCGCACTGCACGACCGCGCCAAGCGCGAACTCGATCACCTGGACCAGCGCCGCATCGCTCTCGACAGCACCATCGTCGTTAACAACGGACGCATCCAGCGGCAACCGCGTCTTGTCAACCCCAAGCGCCATCTGCTCACGCAAAGCATGCATCCAGCAGAGCAGGGCATCAGCACGCACTCTTTCCGCATCCAATGCGCGCTCCCATAGTCACAGTGTACCTCATAGAACTGCTCCAGCACGTGCACCACGAGCGTCCACGCATCGCAAGTCGGATGTGCCGCTTGCGTGTCGTTGACCAGCGCTGGAAACCTGCGCGTAGCAGCAGTCAGAAAAAAACCGCGCCACAAGAGCCTGTCGTCACACACAAAAACACACCCACACATCCGCGGGTACGTACGCGCGTTGAAGCAGCTGCTGCAGCGTGGCAGCGACCGCCGCGTCCTCCTGCTGCGCGTACTGCGCCAGCCACGCGCACGCGCTCGCCATCGCGGCGGAATGGTGGCTGACGTTTTTTGGCGCGTCCCGCTGCACGCTTTCTCTCGTGGTAGGTATTCGTTAATTGTTTTTTTCACTCGTCTGCCACGGCTTTAGTGACCTTGACATGCCATCAACTCTCACTATTTTGATATCGACTGTGCTGCTGTCCGTACTCGAAGAAGCGCAGTGCAACGGCCAGTTCGTAACTGTTAGACGCACCACATCCAGCACCCGAATTTTTCAAACAGCGCACCTTCCACACACTCGGAAAAGGGCAGCAGCGAGAAGAACCACGCGAGTTTCTCTCGGTCCCACGCGCGCGCGCCGCGAGTTTTCCCACCGAGAGCGAAAGCGCAAGTCCCGCGGTTGCCGAAGCGAGTGCGCGTCCGCCCGCACCACCCGCACCACCCGCGCCAGCCATGGACGAGAAATGCCTGCGCAACATGAGCTGCAAGTGCCGCCTGTGCGCGGGCGAAGACATCGCGGCGCTCATGTCCATTTCCAAGGCCATCTCGTCCAACATCACGTACGACGACGGCGAAGAAGGCGCTGAGGGCGCCGACGCACTGCCGCCGCCGCCGACCATGGGCCGCATGGCAAACTCGCCGCCGATCCCTGCTGCACGCAAAGCGCCCGTCGCGAACTCACCACCGATCCCTGCCGCGAAAAAAGCCGCCGTCGCGAATTCGCCGCCACCGAGTCGGCCTGCGCAGCGGAAACCCGCGGTGCCGTCGCGATTTGCGCAAATGCGCGCAGCAGCTGCTGCTGCAAAGGCAGAACCGATGGACGTGGATGTCGCAGAGGATGTCGCGATGAAAGACAGCGACGATGCGCCCATGGCCCCCGTGATGCCGCCGCCGGCTCCAGTCGCAGTCGCGCCACCCGTAGCGATGGCTGTCGACAGCAGTAGCGCACAAGCCGCTGGTGGCGGTGCTGATGCCGCAGAAGGCGTCTCTGTCGATGAGATCGTCACAAAGATCACGGACAAGAACTGGAAGCTGCGGAAAGAAGGGTTTGACCAAGTGAAAGCGTATTGCGAACGCTCGGGCGTGCGCAACGACGACGTGGCGCCGTTCCTGGAATTGTTCAGCAAGATGTGCGAAGACGCGAATGCAAGCGCGATGGAAGCCGGTATCCAGGCAGTGCTGGCGTACACGGTGCACGTCGAGCCATTCCAGAAAAGCGTCGTGCCGGGCGTCATGAAGCGCGTCACCGACAAAGGCTTCTCCAGCCGCCCTGGAACCGTGAAGCTCTGCGAGGAGTTGGTGCAGGCATTCATCGAAGCTGGCGCGGCAGAAGACACTGTGACTGCGTTGATTGAAGGCACGAAGAATAAGAAGCCAAAGGTGCCGCCTGCGTGTGCTCAGGGCATCCTCGATGCCCTCAAGGCGTTTGGGCCACGTGTTGTCCCACTCCCTATCGTGAAGGCTGCGCTGCCAGCACTCTGTGAATCGACGGTGAATGGCGTTCGCCCTATTGCATTGAACATTCTCGTCGAGATCCACAGGTGGACGGGTCCAGCTCTTGTTCAAGATATTGTCTCCAACCTTCGTCAGGCACAGCAGACCGAGTACGAAGGCTTGACAAAGGACCTCGTCATTGGCCAAGCAGCTCCGACCAAGTCTGTCCGCGGAGCGAAACGACCGACTGCTGCTGCCGGACCGAAAGCTGCCGCTAGCGGTGGCGCGGCTGCCGCTGCGAGTGCTGCAGTTGCGTTCGATCCGCGTGAGTTTGCCGAGACAGTCAACTTGCTTGCGAAGCTCCCAAAGACGGAGTTTAAGGCGAAACTCGATTTGCCAAAGTGGAGCGAAAAAGTGGAGGCACTGAAGATTGTTCTGGACCTGATCGGACCGGTACCGAAGCTTGCGAATGACGACTACTACGAGTTGGTGAATACGCTGAAAATCTTATCCAATGACTCCAATGTCAACATTGTCGCGAAGTCGGTGGAAGTGCTCGGCGCCTTGTCTGATGGATTGCGCAAGAATTTCACGCAATATGCTCGCATGATGTTCCCCGAGTTGATGCGCAAACTCTCCGACAAGAAGTCGGTCATCTTGAACGCCACGAACAATACCTTGGATCTGTTTCTCCAGCACTCGATGACGATTGATATGATGATGGAAGAAATCAAGCTCGCTCTGGATGCGTCCAAGAACAAGGCTCCGTCAGCGCGAGTGCAAACCATCGGTTTCCTGACACGCTGCATTGAGAAAAGCATGGTCAACCTTGATGATAAAAGCCTGATGCTCGAGTTTGGTGGGCTCTTTGTTGCCGGAATGGATGACACCGACCCGACGGTGCGGAAAGCGGGGTTGGATTCTTTCATTGTGATCCTGAAGGCAAACAGCCAGATCTCGGAGTGGCTCCAGGGCATGTTGGACGAGGTCTCGCGCAAGAACCCGCGTTCCTTTAAAACGATCCAGCAAAGTGTGGGGGGATCTGTCGGTGCAGCAAAGGCGAGTGCAGGTGCTGCGTCATCCACGCCAGCAGCTGCAAAGAAGCCTGTGGCTGAAGTGATCGAGGTAGAGACGTCCGCTCCTGCAGCGCCGGCTGCTGCACGCCCTGGTGTGAAGAAGCCTGTTCGAGCTGCGCCATCTCGTCTCGGCGCTGCGAAGGCAGGCGCGGAGGCGCCATCCAAGCCTGCTGCTAAGCGACTTGCTGCCGGTGCTGGCGGAGGTTCATCTGGTGGAAGTGGTGGTACGGACTTTACTCCGATGGCTATCTCTGTAGCACCGGAAGAGGCAGAAGGCATCCTCGTGGAGATGAACATCGACAACTGGAGCGACATTAAAGAAGGCTTTGCAAGCGCCAAGTGGATGGAGCGAAAAACTGCTATTGAGGGTCTGGAGACTTTCGCAAAAGAAAACTCTGGAGCGATGAATATGGTGGCGATCGAAGCACTTACGGTGTTTATGTCGAAGCAAGTGAAGGACTTCAAAGACAGCAATATCAACGTGCTGAAAAGTGCGTTCCAAGCCGTGGGAACGTTTGCTGAGAATGCCGCGAGCAAGTTTCCCCGTGGCGTCGTTTGCCAAGTGGTGCCAAGCGCAGCCGACAAGATTAGTGATCGTAAGGCGGCTGAAGCAATCCGAACGATGATTCTTCAACTGTGTGAAGCTACAAGTCCCTTATACGTTTTGGGGTGTCTCCTAAACTATATGCCAAATGTCAAAGCACCATTGGCGCACATCGAGGTTTTGACCGTCGTCGCCGATTGCATCAAGGATTTCGGTGTTGCCGTTTGCAATCCGCGCGTGTTGATCGATTTCGTGAAAGGGCCGCAGGGATTGGAGTCCTCGAACCCGAAAGTTCGTACGGGTGCTATTGGCGTACTCGCTGTGATGTACTCTCAGTTAGGGCCAGCGTTGCTTCCGATTTTGAACCTGGAGAGCTGGAAACCAGCGCTCGCTTCTATCGTAGAAGCCGAGTTCAAGAAGGTCGGGTACGATCCTGCAAGCGCTATGGCTGGTGTGAAACGTCAAGTGAAAGGAGATGAAGACGACGGTGGAGGAAAGAAGAAAGCTGATCCAGGTGCGCTGTTTGGCCGTGCCGACATTAGTTCTCAAATCACGAAAGAGTTGCTGGCGGATATGAAGTGCGAAGAGGACATTGCTGCATGGAAGAAGAGATCTGCTGCGATGGACTCGGTGCAAAGTATCTGCGAAGCCGCTGGTGGTGCGATCGAATTCACGAAGCAAGTTCAGGAAGTGATGCGCGCGTTGAAAGCGCGACTCAGCGACTCGAACGCAAATCTCAAGGTCAAGGCAGCTCAGGTCATTGGCGTTGTTGCGTCGAGTATCGGACCTGATGTGGGCAAGATGTCGAAATTTCTTGGCGCAAGTTTGCTGAGCGGAGTCTCAGATAACAAGAAGACTATGCAAGCAGCCGCGATTGAAGCACTTCATAAATGGGTGCGACATAACAACCAAACTTCGTCTGCGTGCATGGAGAGTTTGCTATCGGCTGTTAGTGAAGCGTTGCTAAACCCGGTCGGGCGTGCTGAGCTGCTTGGCTGGGCAGCGGAACACTTGAAGAATTGCGAAAAACTGGATCTATCTGGGTTGGTTGCACCAGTTGTGCAATGCTTGATGGACAAGTCGTCGGAGGCAAGAGAGAAAGCCCAGCTCGTGCTCGCAGAAGTGATCAAGTCGGTGGGCAAAGACACCGTGCTAACGACTGGATGCCGCGACATTAAACCAGCACAGATGCGAACCTTGCGGCCTTTGATCCAGAAAGTGTGTGATTCTGTCGCGGAGACCGCTGTGACAGCAGCTCCAGCCGCATCGGCTGCACCTGTTGGTCCAGCCACGCCAGCACCTCAAATGCCCCCAGCAGTGACAGATACCCCCACTAGAACCGGACTTGGTGCTTCTCGACTGCCTAAAGGAAGCTCGTTGCTATCGAAAGGAGCACCCAGTGGTGTGCGCTCTCAATTGATGCGCCCTGGTTCTTTCAGGTCTGCAGACTCAGGATCGGATGACGGTGAACCTTCTCCTCCATCTGCATTGCTAAAGATGAGTTCAACCAAGAGCGCGCGATTGGCAAAGGGACAGTTCAACAAGTGGATCTTTGAGTCCACAAACGTGGCGGAGATGAACAACCGCAAGGCAGAAGTCGAAGCTGAGTGGAAACCGTACTTGTCGCCGGAATTCCACTCGAAACTGTTCGCGCCTACTCTTGAAAAGGGGATGATGGCCGCAGTCACCGACTTGATGACATGTGTGTCCCAGCAGCCTCAAGAAGCGTTGGCAGCACTCGACTTGATCCTGAAATGGTGCACTTTGCGAATCGTGGACAACAATGTGCAAGCGCTGGCGAAGTTGTTGGAGTTCCTTGTCAAGCTTTTTGAAGTGCTGAAGGGGATGTCGTACCAATTGGACGACGTTGAAGCATCCATCTTCCTCCCATATTTGCTACAAGAGAGTGGCCAGTCCAAGCCGAGATTTCGTGTGCGCTTCCGTGACATTATGAAATTGGTTGTTGACGTGTACAACCCTGAAAAGTATGTGAACTACTTGATGGAGTGCTTCATCGGATGTAAAAACATGAAAAGCCGGTGTGAATGCATTGACTTGATCGAGTACATCGTGACCGCGCACGGGTTTCATGTTTTAGGGAAGAAGTGCGTCAAGGAAGTCGGGAAGTATGTGACTGCCCATGAAAAAGAGCTGCGCGAGAGTGCTCTCAATGCGCTTGTCGCGGTGTACACGCGCACTGACGGTAATCTGGACAAGTTTTTCCGTTTCACTGGCGTCACGACGCAGCAGGGAATGGATTTGCTGAACGCTCGGATAAAGCACCTGCCCCCTGGAAGTATGCAAGAAAGTAGCGTCCCGGTGGTACCTCAGCAGCCTTCGTTTGGATTTGGAGCAGCGCCATCCATTTCGACTTCGTTCCAGTCGAGCGTGAACGTACCTGCAACGCCGCCGCCGAGAATGCCAGCTGCAGCAAGCGCACTCACCCCAGCATCTGCAGTGAAGCAATACAACAATGTTGCGTACCCTGCTCCCGTTGTCCCGCCGCTACCAATCCCACGAATGCCCCAGGACGAAGACACGGACATGATATCGCTGAGCATTCATGACGAACAGGAGGCTGACACAAACGACACGATCGAAGAGCTTTTGCTTCGTCCAATTGATCTCTTGATGACAGACGCGAAAGAAATCGTGGACGAGCGCTCACCACACTATACTGACGGCATCGATGCGCTGAAGGGCTTGTACGCCATCATCGATCGACCGTCAGGTGAATCGGAGCTGGAGTTCTTGAGGTATTACGTCAACGACATTTTCATCAAGTTGTGCGACCTGATCCATGGCAGTTTCTGCTCTGTCGAGTCAAAGAAGCCATTGGTGATCCAGGTGCTATCGCTGAGTCTACCAATCCTGAACTTGCTGCTCAACAGTGAGGCAGTCGAGAACATCCAACGCTATGCAGTGGAGCGCATTATCCTGGAAATTTGCTCGAAAATGCTGGATCCAAGAGTGGAAGAGTATGCTTCTAAGGCAAGTACGGCGTCGCTGAACATGGCCAAGATGCCAGCCGAGAAGAAGCGTTTCCTTTTGCTGTTCAAAGCGCTCGTTAAAGCCTTGCGTGGAGTAACCGAGAACGTGAAAGCCGGCGAAGTGTATCCATCCGTGATCAATTTGCTGCAGCGCATTGTACGAAACGATGTCGGAGACTACAACTCGCGCGATGCCTACAACCACTTGATGAAGAGCGATTCTCTTGATCAGCTGGTTGGTCGTTTGCTGATTCAGATCTCCAAGACCCAAGCGAATGCGCTGAATCCGTACGATGGCATTGACATTTTTGGCGTCCTCATGCAAATGCACTCGTTCTTTTCGACTCTGCCGCAGACCGATCTGTTTGCAGTTCAGATCGCGAACGACAACATGCAGTCTGCGTTGCGCATCATTGCCGAGATGCTGATGAAGACGCGGAGAAGCAGCTTCGAGGCATCGCTGGTTGATCTACCCATGGCATCTCCGGTGCGAGAGCTGCTCGCAGGTATGGGTTTCACCCAGAACCAGCAGTCTTCAGCTACCGACTCGACGCTTTACGGTGCCAGCAATGGAAACAACTCTTTGAATGGCGCAAGTTCGTCTGGGTACGCCTCTCGTCTTGGCGGGTTTGGTGGCGCATCAGCAGCTCCGATTTCAACAGCAGACTTGGCGAGCGAACCAGTGACTCGGCGATTGTTTGACGCTGGTTCGTCGTCGGGACTCAGTGCCAGCAGTACTTCTTCATACGGCCAATTGAACGGTTCTCGTGAAAGTCTGAAATCGCGGATGGTGCACGAGCGACAACCTTCCGGAGTGTCGACGTCGTCCGCTGCAGCCAGCGTTCGCTCCAGCTTCACATCATTCAACGATTTTGCAGCGAGTCGATCGTCCTCGGTGTCCAGCATTCGCTCGAGTTTCACGTCGTCATCGTCGTCCGATGTCGGCGGCGGCGGCTCAGCGTCGACGTCGGCCTCAACGACGACGCAGTTGCTGCGTGAACGGCTCGAGAAAGTTCGCAAGTTTTAGCCTAGAGGCTCGCGAAAACTGGACTCGCTTGCTACGAAAAAGAAAAGCAGCCCGAGTGATTCGAAAGTCGGCTCTTGCTGTGCACGAGGAGCTGCAAAGCGATGATGTGAATGCGAAGAAACTCAGTTTGTTTTTAATTTTGAATATAAGAAAGTTTGAGATCAAGCTCCAAGTGTTGTCTGTCATGCGCATGTTGCTGTAAAAAATGGGTGTGGCTCATTTATCTCCATATGTCACAACATGAAGCCATAAATAACAAGAAGAACGTCGTACCTACCCAATACGGTGCTCGCCACACGAACTTAATGCAGCGGTTGAACCCGACCGATCCGCCGCCTCTTCACTCGCCAACATGGCGCGCACGAAGACCAAGACGAAGACGAGAGGCGCGGCGGCAGGGGCGGGCGACGGCGCGAACCCGCTGGCACGCAAGTGGCAGCACGTGCCGAAGCTCGTGGTGTTCGATCTGGACTTCACGCTGTGGCTGCCCGAGATGTACGAGCTCTACGGCGCGCCGTTCAAGAAGAACGCGACGACGGGCGCCGTGACAGACCGCAGCGGCGAAGAAGTGCACTTTTTCCCGGCGGTGCACACGGTGCTGAGCATCCTGAAGCTCGACCCGCAGTTCATGCGCGAGACGGAGGTCGCGACCGCGTCCAAGACGACGGAACCACAGTGGGCCAAGACGTGCATGCGGCTCATGGACGTGACGCTCACGCCCGTGGACGGCAACGGCGCCGCCACCAAGAAGTCGCTGCAGAGCATCATGGATTACGAGGCGATCTACCCGCGCAACAAGCGCGTGCACTTTGAGCAGCTCAAGGAGCAGAGCGGCGTCGCGTACGAGGACATGCTGTTCTTCGACAACGAGTATGGCAACATCGTGGACGTCGGCAAGCTCGGCACCGTGTGCGCGTACTGTCCGCAGGGGCTCAGCGACGGCTCGTGGCTGCAAGGCATGGAGGCCTTCCAGAAGTCCAAGCAGGGAGTCGAGTAAGCGGACGTTGCATGCTGCATGATGCAACATACTCACGACTCCTGATACTTTTCTTTCCCTTTGGTATCAAACGCTCTCCAAACAACAAAAAGCAGGTATCATCGAATATATCAAGCTCTACAGTACTGGCCATAAGTATAAGAAATCGTGATTTTCGCGAATATCTTAGCCAATAAGAGTGTGTTTGCGCTAAAAATATACCAAAATGTTCCTCTCATTGCGTTTTACGCGAGAGTGCTATTTTTTCCGCATCAAATTTCATGCAGCGGTTGAAACAGAATGGGTCACGAAATGAGGCTGATCATAGGTATAAGAAATTTTCAAAGGACACGTGTTATTTAGCAATCTAGAACGTTCTAGAGCTAAATAAGCACTGTTTCGTAATTCTCGCGATGTAGCAAAAGGGAATCTGCCCCCATTTTTTTGGACCTAAGAACGATACCAAAAGGGACGCATTTGTTGGGACGCGAGCAAGGCCAAATTTTGGCGTACCAGAGCCAGGGGTTGAACCGGTCGGAGATCACCAGGAAGCTCGGGCGCTCGTATAACACCA
>JAADVP010000485.1:0-20567 GCA_023335675.1 Globisporangium solare | reverse complement strand
CGGTACTTTGATCAATAGGCGCGTGTGAGTGCGATCGAACTCGGCATCATCCGCGGGCAATGTATCCTGCCCCCATGCGAAATTGATGAATCGGCGCTTGTTCTCTTCGGTAAACGCCGACAATACTCGCCAAAACATATCCAGATGCGGGAATTTATCTGGACTCATCCCCGACGAATATCGTGTGTGGCGCTGCAAGAAGCAAAACACAAAAACATAGACATTAGAAATGATTGATCGATGGAAAAGTGCAGCTAACGGCTTGTCATCACATAGCAGCAGGCACAGCAATTACCTTCAGAAGCTCCACATTGATGTCAAGGCTTCCGCAAATCCATTGCTGCAATTCCGACCAAACGCAAAGCTGAAGTAGTTGCACTGGAACAATCTTACCGATCCCGCGGAGGATCGCATCAACCTGAGGTTTACACTCCTGTAACCTCGTCGCTTTCACCAGGCGAGTATAATCCTTGCAGTTCTCTTTCGTCACTGGAATGCTACTGCCATTCGGTTTCAGCTCGACCATTGTGCCATCACTGAGCGTAGACGTGAACGATTCATAAATCACGTCGTCGGAAGCAAGCCCACCTTCTGTCACCAGCGTCTCCAAATACTTCAGACTTTCGCAAAGCGAAAAATCGACGCTCTCCAGATCTGTAAATGCGAGGCTTTGCTTGACCAGCATTTTCCAGACAATCGGAGCCAAACGAATGTTGAGGCGTACTCCTGTTCGCAAGCAGCAACCCATCAGCAGCCCGACGAACTCGTACATCTTGAGCATATCTTTGGAAGTACTGCTTGGTCTTGGGATGTAACGCTCGCGATATTCACCGATCTTCATCACGTTGTTCTGCGTTGGGATGAACAGAGGATTGCCCGGAGAGAGCAGCTCGTTCGAGATGTCGTTGAACAGTTGGCGGTATGGACCGCCTTCACCGACCACGTTTTCGCCTGCAAAATTGACGATAAATGCAACAAATGGGTCGCTTGCACCGGTTGGTCGCTTCGCTCGCAAGAGGGATGGGTTAATCATGCCCAATTGCTTCATCACGCTTCCAAACAACGATCTCTTTGGGTCATCAAGTGAAAGCGGCGACCCTGGCACTCGACGCCCAAAAATCTTTCGTCTGTCGAGAGTCACCATTGGTCGCTTGGTGCTGCCCTCAGCGGAATGCATGCTACATCCAAAGCTTGTATTATCTTGCGTCTGTGCAAAGAACAGGATTTTCACACCTGGGAAAACAACCCGTCTGATGGAAACGATGCGATTGCGCAATGAATTCGGATCGCTCCATGGCCGCAAATTCACGAGCGGCAACGCTTCAAGAAGCAAGCGATTCAACGTCTTCAAAATTGCAAACCGCAGTCGCAAGTCTCTCGTTTCAAGTGGCGCAAGAAGCGAATAGTCTTTCGCGTGTTTTCTCGCGCTAATGTGGCTTGGGCACAGCTCTGATAGCGTCAAAACCCCAATAAATGAGCTCAGTGCTTTGCTCATAGCGATCAGCTGACAGTCCATTTGGAAGGTCCACTTTGTTTGAGAATGCATCGCAGCATCGACTGACGGATAGTGGTTTAAGTCGAACTGGAGATCATATCCGGAACTGCGGAGCCACTGGTAGATTTCCACAGGCTTTGTCTCAGCTGCATCAACACCAGAGCTCACTAATTGTTGCATATACTCGTTTGCTGGGAGACGATCACGCTGAGAATCCATCCCAACGAGAGTTGCAAAGGTGTCGATCGTATTCTTGCTCTCTGCCGACGATCCATATTGCGAGGCCTCCGACTGAAGCACCGATGAAAATGCTTTAATCAAACCCTTTTTGCCATCGTCCTCACTTGACACGAACAGTTTTCGAATAAAATCTCTCACTTGTGGCACCTCGACTTCTTGCGCTACACACAATGCATCCGCGAATCGAAGTGCACAGAGCTCGTGAAAAATATTCGTGTCTGAGTCAGCACTGGACGGTTGACTTGCGTCTGAAAGCACATTTGTCTCGGATGTCGGAGATGGTGGCACAACATCTGTGCTGCGTTCACTCCCACATGTGACGCACTGCAAATCCGACCAACCGTTCAAAAATGTGCACGCGTGGCAAGCCCACCCATCGCTGCTGCTGGTACTCGGCTGAGCAGACGCATTCTCACTTTCAGACTGGTTGGTACGAGCTCGAGCGATGTCTGCAAGTTCGTCGGGAATAGGAGAACCACATGCAGCGCACTCGCTTTCACTCACAGAATTCTCAAGCGTGCAGACGCTGCATGACCAAACCTGGTCTTCTTGCGCCGCGTCCACCTCGTCTGTAAAGTTACTGTTCGCTTTTTCTACCAGGGACGCGACGCGAGTAACAAGTTCCGAATCCTCACTGGTGCGCTCTCCTTCAAACTCAAACTTCTCTCGACACACTCTTGAAATGAGGTTCTTGATGATATCTTCCCGTCCCACGTCAACGATTGCATATCCTTTCGTCAATCCGTCATTATCTACAGGCAGGTAGAGAACCTTGGAGAAAAGTCCGAATCGCGTCACTTCTGCTGCAGAATAGACACTTTGATCATCCGCTTCGCCATACTCTTCAAGCGACAAGTGAAGAATAAACCGCGAGAGAGAAGCCTGAAGCTCCGTAACTCGAGACGTCTTCGGGAGTTTTTGGAGCACGATTAATCGCTGGCTGAACAGGTCTGTACCTGAAAGCGCAAGATGTGCGATTTTGATTTCTTGGATAGGAGCTCGACCGCAGTAAATCCGATTAAACGCTTCTGGGTTCGAGATTTCTCGCTTCCCTTGTGCGAGAACGCGCGTAAATGCTGCCATGCGAACAAACTCTGACCACCACGAACCACTGACAATTGGAGAACTACCACCTTTCAGGTTGGAAACCTCCTCAATCAACGAGATCAACTCTGCAAGCTGCTGTGTGTACAGCGAAAAAAGACCCTTCTGTGTCGCTCGCTCGTTATCGTACACAACCGTCAGTTCTTTGACCAGATTGCTCGAAAGTTTTGCGATCGGGACAGCTCCAAGAATTCCTTTCCCCAAGGAAAAGTTGACAAGCTTGGCTACAAACTGGAAAACAGGAGTCTTCGCCGTCGTAGGTAAGCATGTTGCAGTTCCAAGGTACTTCACAAAAGCGTTCAGCAAGCTCGAAAGAAGCGTCTCGATCTCGTATCCACTAAAAGAAATCGTGACAAGCTTGTGATACAACTCTTCTCCAATCCACAGCGCGAGACCAAAATCTGACGTCAGCGCATCCACTCGAAATTTATACCGAGCGTACATGCCTTGTGACGTCTTCACATAGCATCGATCACCAGGAACAACCAGAGGAGGCAAATAGTTGAGCCCCTTCTTCTCCCCAAAGTAGCCAAAGATTCGGTCGGTGCACTGTTCGTCTCTGAAAAACTCCAAGCTGCTTCCAGCTGGAAGATCCATCAGAACGGGGTGGACGGCAAATGATAAAACCAAGCACGTCGCGTCGGGGACGTGAACGAGTACAACTCGCTTTGGAGGACTTTCGCTTGTCACAGTTAAAGAATTGCGTTGCAAAAATGAAGTCGAGTTGTCCAAGCACTTTTTCAGCTCACGAAGCAGGGATTCCATCAGCATGAATCGATACTTGATTGGAGAAGCTGGCGGTTCTGCATCCGGTTGACACAGTTTCCCTTGCGCTGTCTTCAGGGAACTGCTCGGTGCGCCACTCCCTTTCACTGGCTTTGTCTTCTTCTTCGTTATCAGCGGCAATACTTCATCTGGCATCCGTTGGGTTGGCTTAATCTCAATAGTTCGGTCAAAGTGCTTGTTCAGTATTTTCTGCAGCATTGGAATATGGGAATAGCGTGAAGAGCCAACTCCTCGTGGGCTCATCGAACTTTCTCCGATCTCAACTTCAGTGCAGAATGCTTCTGATTCAGCGACTTTATCGGGGCACCCCAAGTCAGCCGTCGCTGCCAGCTTCAATAAATCTCCCAACTCGTAGCGATTATCTGAGCCAAATTCTTGTCGATGGCTTTTCCGATCGATTGATAGAGACATCACATGATCTGGGGAAACTTGAAGCAAGTCGAATACGCTTTTGCGCGCGACACTGCAGATGAGATGTTTGTTCATCTTCAATAGTCGATTCTCACACTCGCCAAAATCCGCGATCGATTGGTCCGAAAAGGAGTGTGTCGACGTCGCGCAAGGTTTCAAATTGTCCACATGATACCACCAGTACTCCATCGCCGATGAAACTGGATTCATGACCTCCAGCAAAAGCATTCCAGACGGATGGACAACACGCACAACACCAGAGTGCCCAATCGTCCAAATCATTTCGTGGGGCCATCCACCGTCGTCAAAATCTTCTGCAGCAATCAAATACCGGCCTCCGATTTCAATCTCATCTATCTGCAGAGCTGACCAATCTGTATCTCGATCCGGGTAGACACAACCAGACGGCACGTGTCCATCACACAACGTGTACGCAATCTTCAATGCAGCAGCTGAGTTACCTTCACGCAAAGGCTCGCGCAGTTGAGCGAAGAAATAATCCATCTCGTAACTCTTGAATGAGCCGGAAACGTAGCTCTCAATCGCAGGGATTACGTTCTTCTCCCAATACTCGAGTAGCTTGTTTCTACCAGAGTGCTGTGCGATATCGGACCGGGATGAATACGCGTATATATTGTAGAAATACTCCGAAGAACAGTCATTGACGTCGCGTGCGTCTTCTGGAGATGGCCGAAAAATGCAGTCCGCACTTTCTGCTGATGAAAATGAGCTCCGCTTTATCGGTCTTGTAGCGACTGAATACTGAAGCCCCTTGGAGCAAATCCATTGTGTTTGCCACGACACGTTTCGCCTTTCCTCAACTTCATTAACGCTCACGTCCAGCAGACAAAGTTGCGCCAGCTTGAACAGAAGATAGGGAATATTTCCATGGGTCTGATACGCAAAACAAAGTGGATGAATATCGTGTCAGCTTCAGTACATGGAAAACAATAGATGAAAGTGCAAGCCGTACTGATATGATTTGGTTGTCGAACAGAGATGGCCACATAGGCGCCATTCCAGCGAACGCTCGCATCAACGTGCATCCAAGCTCCGATCGATGCAAACTGTCACCAGATTCACCGTCACCAGCGATGACATTGGTCGAAGTCATCCAGCCATGAAGGATTTTGATGATGGAGCAAAACGACGGCGTTAGGTTCTCGAGCGATTTGATTGCATCGTTGCTCATGGGAACCTCTGAAACCGGCACAATTTCTGACACCGCGGTCTCCAAGACGCTCTTTCTTGCTTGGGCATCACCGTGTCGTAAAAGGTGACCCGGGTACACAGTAGCCGCATCGTTTCCAAACGCGTACATTTGCAAGATTCCGAGGTAGCCCGCTTCAGCCTTGGTAGTACTCCGACGCGCCACGGACCCGCCGATTCTCAATGGTTCATTGAAACCTCCTAGTACATTTGCTGCACCGACAGCTGCAAAATACTTGAGACGATCTTCGCTTCTGCTTAGAGCTGGCAACTCAAGCAAGTTCGATGCGCCATCTAGCGCATCTGTGATGGATTTCATAAACTTGCCCTTCCACTTCACCAGATTTTTTTCATCTTCAATGAAATTGCGCATGATTGCAATCATTTCAGACGCCAACGCTCGAACATCATCCATTCGTCGGCGGCGATTCCATCGAGATTTGCAACCTTGTACGCAAATCTTTTTGTTGAACGAATTAACCGAAGTGCGCTCCAGTTTTTGAAGAGTGCTTTTTGCGGATGACGAACGACGGCCAGAGCGAGCCGAGCCAGGTTCAATGAAGGTACCAACTTGGTTCTCCCAACTGTACGTGCTGTCAATATCACCCAAGTCGCTCTTGTGTACAACAGTTGTCATAAATCCCAATTCAGCGAGCCCCTTAGCAGTTGTGAGGCATTCGGCAGAGCTGCCAACGCAATAAGATGCATAGCCTTTAGCAGCAAGCTCCACCTTGATGACACTCCCTTTCCAGTGTTTCGAGCCAACCAAAGATGTCTCGGGAACGGTGCCGCCTCCTTTCGAGCGCGGCTGAAGCAAATCGCCCATACCAGAAGAGGAATCTGACAGACGAACAAACTCGTGATCTAGACTGTGTTTTTGGCCCATGTAGCATGTTATACACAAGTCGTAGTTCGGGCACGTAAAGCACTTGAATCGAAACCCCCGCAGTGGACTTTGATCACATCCGTCACAGCGCACGCTTCGATGAATGATGGACGAGTCTGCAGACGTTGACTCAACGACCTTCTGTTCTTCATCCAGTTCAGTATTGTAAAGCTGCAGATCGAGGTGACTAATATCTGGCTCGCGAACTTTTTCAATTGCATCACCCATCTTCGAATGCGCGTCTTCATTCTGAAAGACAAGAACGTGGTAGTCGCCACCATCGTCTCTGTCGTTCAAGTCACCGTAATCATCAGGGAAGAGTGAAAG
Source organism: Globisporangium solare (assembly GCA_023335675.1). Lineage (NCBI taxonomy): Eukaryota > Oomycota > Peronosporomycetes > Pythiales > Pythiaceae > Globisporangium > Globisporangium solare. The sequence continues at coordinate 14,109 of JAADVP010000485.1, read as the reverse complement.
GAGTTTTCCAACTCTCTCAAAAAATACCCGCGGCAGCTCTCGACCAAGATTAATGCTCCCAGCCTTGTCTTGAAGACCGAAAATGTCGATCTCGACGTCGATAAGTAGATCACCGCACAGATCCAAAAGCTTCCGGAAAACTCGAGCTGCAGAGATACTCAGACTCGTTGGATGATCTTGCCGTACAACGAGCTGCACCAGCCGTTCAACCCACCACACATAATCTCCTTTTCGCTCTACGATCGCGTTTAACGCAACCATCACGGAACAGAGGATTCGGCTGATCATTTTGCTGGAAATGAACCTCCAGTATGCATCACCAACACGTGTTCCAACTGTCTTCACTCTCTCATAATGCGTGTACAACGTGCGAACAGTCGAGACCGCCTTCGTCTTGAGAATGTCTTGGCGAGGCTTATCCAGGCTCGATATTCCGTCGTACACTTGGTCATGATGCAACCGATAGAGAATCCACCCAATGTTGCATGTATCCGAGTTCTTCATTGACTTATTCGAACTTGAGCCATCGATTGAAGATATCAGGTTTGCAGCGCAATCAAGCCCTTCAACAGCTTCATTGCGGTCTGTCGAGTGCATTGCGCAAAATAAATCAGCCAGAGCGATCGTTCGCAGCGCATGGGGCTTCTGCTTGTCATTCAGGAAGTGTGCCGTGGAATTCTCGCTTTTTCTCAATCTACAGGAAGACAAACACACATGCAGCGTTTAACAAACCCATAGATAACAGGAAATAGTAGGATTGCACGTACATCGCAGCAAATTCTGTCATGAGAGTGCGATCCCCAAGCAGGCACCCAGTGAAGTAGCCCGAGTCGAAGTAGTTTGAGCTTGACAGAGCTACTAGACCGCGACCGACAAACCAGGTTCTCACGTCCATGGTTTCAATTCCGGAGACAGCAAATCCCGACAAGTAGAAGCCAGCTAGTCGCTCCTTGAGACGCTTGGATTGAATTTGAGCACATTGAGTAATTGCTGCTGATGGCATCGCACAGCGAAAAAATTCGCCAGCTACCATTACGAGATCATGACGAGGTCGGTTACAACGGGAGGCGGTATTCATCACTCCTTGAAGACCGCTTAGCGCATACTTTGGACCAGCAGTATCCTGTTGTTCGATTGCAATTGCGCTCATTCCTCGGTCCATCAAGAATTGCGCCTTTTTGACGATCTCGTTGGCGACGAATTGATAAGCTGCTGATGCTTGGCTGGCCATGTCATCCTTCATATGCGCGTCTTGCTTGTGCAAGTGTGCATGCAACTTTTTGATACAACCATTCATGTCAAGGCTATTGTAGGCAATGTCTCGAAGCTCGCACAGCTCACGAAGGCGATCGTGATTATCAGCGTATCTCTCGGTCATCTCTTCCACAGTTACTCCATCAACTTGAAGGTAATACCACTCGTTCAGAAGCTGGACCTGACGTAGCATCCATTGCTCTACTCGCTGGAGTTCTGCAGCAATACACTTGGCCACGGCGTTTTCGATGCCTTCATCGGAGAAAGTATCTGTTTCAAGAGCTTTCAGCGTCGCTGCGAGTTGCACTTTGTCGGTTTGTGCCACAAGCACAGCAGCAACTGAATGCACAGCCTCGCTCCACTTTGAATTCATACTCGTGTTGGGCGATTTGTGCAGTCGAACTCGCTGAGTCAGTTGCTTCATGAACGTGTTACCGCTACCTGTATTATTGGCAACTTCTCGCACAAAAGCAAGTGCCTTCGGGTCCAGGTAGAATGCCGAGTCTGTGCAGCCAAACAGCTCTCGACAACTCATCCACTTGCGATATTGTGCTTCAATTTGCTGTTCAGGAATACTTTGTACAAGCGCCTCCACAATCACACTCGTTGTGCTTGCCACAGCATCCCTGATGTTCCCAAGCCATGTCAAATACGTCTTCGAAAACAAGCCGCGAACAGTACAACGAAGACCCCAACGCAAGTGCTCAGTATGATCAGCATTGTCGCGCGTTTGTGAAGTTGCACAGAGCATGATTGTAACTGTATCGCCTAAAACTGAGAGTCCTTGAGTCGGCCAGTTTCCACGGTGATACGAACCAAAGAAACAACCGCTGTTGTCTCCAATTCCTCCGTCAGCAAACGCCATTCGATCGCTATTAAACCACGAGCGGCCAGACGCAATGAACACAAAGTCAGCTTCTCCACTTGTACAACACCGCGGGTCGAAGTCAATGTGAAGTAAAGTTGCTCCAGGAATGCGAATAACACGTCGAAACGATGACTGGTTTTGGCTGTACGGGTGTGCGCTTTCAACAATCTGGTCGCCGTCAAAGTAGGGTGCAGTGAGAGCCGATTCCGGTTCATCCATTTCTCGACATTCTTCTTTCACTGAAATCTGATGGATCTGTCTCAATAACTCAGCAAGATTGCTTCGCACTTTTGGGGACACATACGCTGGGAAATTTGAGATCGTTGCCAAGACAATCGGCAATATCGTTCCGATGAACGATGACTTCAGATGGGAAGGCTCAATGCGCTGGAAGATCGGTGCAGATCCAACTTGCTCCAATAGTTCTGACGAATATTGAATGCAGATGAGGGCGTAGGCATCGAACAGCTCCAACGCGTTGACCTTTTTGCTTTCTGTTGAGCTTGATTCTCCATTTAGTGCTTCATCTCTCTCACCGTACAAGCGCACGCTGGAGTAGTTCATCAAAGAGTGCAAAATCTTTGTGACTGGAGTAATTTTTCTTGATCCGTACTGTCCACATTGATTCTGTAAAGCCATGCTCTTGAATTCCAGCATTGACAACTTGAATAGGGTTGAGACGAGTTGAGAAAATTCTCCGAGTGTCGAGGGCATAAAGTCAGCGATATCTATACGTCCCGGGTCTGTCGGACAGTACAGCAAATTTCGCAGTAGCCCATAATCGCAATCCAATTTGTTCGCAAATCGGGTAGACTCACTAGGCGATTCTGCTACGCCATACAAGGACTTGGACGAAAGCAGCGACTGGTCCTGCTCCAGATTCACCAGAATTTCTTCTCCAATCGAGCTGATCAACATGGTTTTGCCCTCACGACAAAAGAGCCCCTTTCGCGCACCCCACACAAGAACGGTTTGTGCTGACAAAATGACTTTTCGCTGCAACTCTTCCAGCGATTCGTCGATTTTACGCAAAATGGGAAGCATATTGCGACCACGTGCCAGGTCCCAAAGAACTTTTTCCACGCCTTGATAGAGATTCTTCGTACTAATATCAGCGTCCCCACAAATGCTCAAGCCGGCGTAGTCAAATTCGCACGTTACCTCGCTCAACAAACCAAGGACGTCCTTTACCAAATTGCACAAAGTCACGTCGAGTGCTGATGCTTCTCTGGAACAGAACTCGGTACCCCAAAAGCACAGTGCCCGAAAGAGATTTAAAAACCCCTCATCGCGAAAATCGACTGAGAACGGGATCACATAGCCAAGCGGATCTCGTTGCCCGATTTGCTCAAGCATCTTTATCCTCGCACGAATGTTCTTGATCCGTCTTGCTTTCGATTTTTGCCCCGCAGTGCCATCATTCTCACCACCACTTTTCGTAGCCTTGCTGATCGCTTGGACAGGCTCTCGCTCAGTTTTGAAAAGAATATCTTGCAACCCTGCTCTTGCTTGCTTGTAAGCGGGAAACGACCATCGTCGGAGCATCAAGTTGTACAGCTGAGAAAAAATCTTCTGTCCCATGTCGGTCAGGCACGTAATCTTATCCCAGGATTCACATGAAGGCTGCGTCAGGCTGTTTTCGACGGCGTGCGCAGGATCTACATACACCTCCAAGCAGTTCAAATACCCAGAGTAGACCAAAATATTTCCACACGTCGCGTCGACACAAGTTGGTGAGCCTGCAGGTATCCCCTTCAAAAGAACTGGATGTGGGGCTTTTCCGTTCTCGAGCAGTGCTCCAGAATCGATCGAAAAGAACCACGCCACATCACACGATTTCACCGCTCGTTTCACTGGCTCGCTTTGAGTTTCACCAGCAGTGTAGATGCCTGGAGGAGAAACGATGCATAACTGACCATGGCTGATGTAAAACGATCCTGCAATCAGCAGAACGGGGTCCAGAAAACTAGTGCCGGCTTTCGCTGTGAGATTCACGCTGCTGAGAGTGGGCACGAGGAGTTTCTTTCGGAGATCGCTTGAACATTCATCAATCCAAACTGAGGCTTCACTAAGCGAAAAGTTATTCCGACGCAGGGCGATTCGACACTCTTTATGAGTGTATAACCCACCCCAGAAAGCGAACAATTCGTTCACCAAAGCGTCTTCTTTCTTCTTCGGATTGTCCAGTGTCGGCTCATCCGCTTGGTCGTGATGTCTGCCTTCCTCGTTATGGCCTAAAGGCGCACGAAGAATTACAAACGGGTTGCTCTCAAGATTCATTGAAGATGTGTCGCCCGAACGACCCTCGGTAGCAGCAGGATTCTCAGTATTATCCGCTTTACTTTCTGCAGCATTTTCGGTAGTTTGAGATATGTCTTCGTGCTCTTGTGCTTGTTCTTCACTGGCCACAGCAGATGAAGTCGCTGGAGTCGACTCCTTCAGCTTTAAACTCGACAGTATACATGACTCACACAAGTCATAATCACAACCTGAATCACATCGATATCTTTTTGCTGCATTGTCACCGTTGCATGTTGGCGATCGACCGTCACACATCCACGACGACTTTGATTCGCGAAGAGAGAGTGTGTGCGAATGCAAAGACGATTGCAGAGCAGTTTCTGCGACGCTCAAACCAGGGCTTTTTCGAGATAAATCATCTTCTTCAGCGCACATCGGGGTAAGGTCGAGAAACTGATCAATGTCCTTGTCTTCGAGATCAATAGTCGACATGATTTGAGAAACACTGTGCCGAAAAAGCATAAATTGATGCCGTGGGGATAGATGCTCTTCAGCGCTATTTCCACCAGCTGCATTCTCTTGAGTAGCTTTGGACGGAAGCTTTTTCTGCTCGACTATCTGGCCATCTTTTTCAACGACAATAATCAGGTCGTAGCAATTTTCAGCTCCCCATCGATACGTGTTGACTCGCTGAGTTTTGTCCCATCGAACAGTCACACCACTCCCAGCGACTCCACCCCACGTACTGATTCGCTCCACAGTACCGAAACTCCCCTTCTCACCATCTTGATTTGACCATTTCCAATCTGGCCCACGCATGACTCGGTCGCCAATCTGGATTTCAGAGCTGCCACCTTTGCTGGACAATTCTTTTGTCTTGTCGTTGGTCTTGTGGTGCTCCGAGTTTAAAATTCGATCGATAGCATGATCAATAGGGTTAGATAGACGGCTTTTAACCAGCTCCTCTTTTTTTTCTTGAATTGAGCGCTTGTGCGTGTCAATGCACTTGACCGTGTACAGATCGATGCCATCTGTGACCATAGCGTACACACTGCTCTCACTCACGCCTTTCCCTTGAATAGCGCGGTTGGGGCTGAAAAAGAGCTCTTCCACAGAGTTGAAGTTGTTGATGTCGATGCGATCCACTCGGTTACTTGGCATCACTATTGTTCGGCAATACAAGTAGCTGCCAATGCAGCATAACCAAGATCGCTCAGCATCGCGGCTTCTCGTGTACTCTCGATTATGCTCGTACACAAAATCTCGAACTGTGACACCATTGCCTGTTCCAATTTTCAGCAGCCCCGAGCGACCGAACACATAGAGGAACAGTCCATCTGTTGCGATCGCGTCACTCGACGAAGGTTGGCACGCCGATACCTTCCATTGAGAGAGTAGCCCGCGCGAATAAGTAGCTGCATACGATGGACCCGACGCATAATTTACGAGGCGACCCCAGTACATGCTCAGTGCATCCTGAAGACGCGGGCGTACGACTCCTGCCTCGCCAAGCAATGTCCCGCGGCCTAACGCGGTCAAGTGCAGGGCAGCAAAGCTCAGCAGCGAAAACGATTGCAGTTGGACACCCATCCCGAGCAACGCAGCTAGCCCCGCCACAGCTTCCTCTGGTAGTTGCTGAATCTCTGTCCCTGGGTTCTTGTGCTCGCTGCCGTGAGCGTCCATGCTGAGATCGACACCTACCACTTCCAAAAGCGCAACCACTTCCTTCGTAAATCCTCGAATATCAATCGGTTCGTACAGCAAACTTGTATCCGGTAACTCGCTCAATTTGCTGAGAAACTCAACGGCATCATCCACATTGTCTTTCCACAATAACGGAGATCGGAACGGTAGATGTGGCCACTTGCGCGGATACAGCGTCGGCGTAGCGGTCTCCACAACATCATCCTTGCGCACAATCGCCGATAATAATGAAGAGGAGGACTGCGGCGGGCCACCGTCTTCATGCACCGATTTACCACACTTCTCATCAGGCGCATCTTTTCCGGCGCATCCTGCGCGTTCTTCCGCAAGCGGTTCCGTTTCGAGCGCACGCTGGTAGCAAACGCGCAAAAACTCGCACTGCTTTCGATATCGATACGACTTGGCAGCAAATGCGCGTCGTGTGTACGCAGCTAGTGCAGTTCGTGCTCTCCGCGTTTTATTCTGTTGCTTCTGCTCCCAGTCTTTCCGCTGCAGATCGTTGCTCTGTGCATAATATCCCACATAGAGATCATCAAACGAGTCGTAGATTTCGTCGTACATCGGAGCAGGATCCGGAATGCATTCACTGCGCAGCGAGTTGCGCTTGAGCATCGCCGACGTTATTTTGGTGCGCGTGCGCCGATGCTGCTGCTTTTGTTTCTTGCGTGTGTTTTTGCATTTCGCTAGTGCGTTTCTGTGGATCATCAGCGCGTCATCTTCTTCTTCGTCGTCGTCTTCATCATCATAATCGTCATCATCGTCGTCTTCTTCGGATACGACACCCTCCGAGTCCTCACCATCTTCAGGTCGTCCGTCGTCGTCGTCATCGTCGTCATCTCGCTCTTGCTCGCCGCCATTATACACAGTACCCTCCGTGTCTTCGCCTGCCTCGTCCTCGTCGTCGAGCGTGTGGATCGCATTCGTGCGCAGCACCACGTCGTCGTTAAAGAAGTGATACGTCTCCTCCGAGTCCAGGAACGGCGGCAGCGTCTTGTGTGCGGCGTCGTCGCGCTTGGCGTCACTATCGGGCGCGAAAGAGGGGCCCATCGCGCGGCAGTCAGTCTCGCTCGCTGCGGCGGCGGCTTATATGCCAAGGGCGTTTGCTCTCCGGCCTCTTGCTTGCTTTTGCGTTCGTTCGAATGAACAAAATGTGGAGTGGATTGCCTGTCCATACAAAAAGCAAGTCAAAACGCCCAATGGGTTGCTGGGATCTGCGCACATACAGGTTCAACGTTTCTTTCGTTTTCTTTTCTTCGTTGCAAGGAGGACACGTCGATAAAGCCAGGTTGAAGCTGACAAAATTCCCTTCGGATAGTGGCATTGAAGCCAGTTGCAGCGGACTCAGAGTCGGTAGACAAAGGGGTTACGAAGGTTGATGGGTGCCGGGTTACACAACCCGTCAGCTCGTACTTTAACCATCATCAGTTGTACGCTATTTCGTACTTAGTAGAACGAAGCTGCAAAAGGGAGCAAAGGAACTGATTGTAACAAGCAGCGAGCAGCTACGAGATAGCTAGCGCCATGGGCCCTCCAGGCGGCGACGCGACGCCAGCGGCAGCAGCAGCCGGAGGCAGTAAGAGCGACGCAGAGCACAGCGGCGACGCTTCCGGCACCAGCGGATCGGTATCAGTTCCAAGCGGCGCCCCACCGCCGCCCCCAGGTCCGCCACCACCCTCCTCCGCTCCGCCGACGCCGGCATCTCCAGCGAAAGTGAAATCGAGCGCGGCGTCCTCTTCAGCTACAGCGAGCCCTGCGTCGTCTACACCTCCTTCTCCGGGCGCGACAGCTCACGCAGCCCCACCCTCGAAATTGCTCAATCATCTACCATTAGACTCGCCCGATGAGCTGGACCGGAAATGGTACGCCCATTTTTACCATATGCAAAAGGCGATTCTGGGCAAGGACGAGCAAGCTGCGCTTGCGCTGTTGAAGCAGACACCACTGGTCGATGAAAGTGCGAGTGCGCCGGCGCTGCAGTTCCAACCGGATATCGCGCTGCTGTATGCGATCGTGACGGAATCCACGCTCGCGAAGCAGTATCTGCGCTACTTGACAGCAGTCGCTGCGGCAGACAATTACAAGAACTGCATCGGATGGCTGCAGAAACTGATCGATCTCAAGTTCGTAAAGCTTCTGGTGACGTGTCGTAGTCAACTGCTCTGGCTGGTCCGTGAGCTCGTCCACGTGAACGCACCAGGGGTCGACAAAGTGATCATCAGTCTCATGCGATACCTCACTGGCGGCGACCCGAGCCGAACGACGATCTGGCTGGCGTCTTCCATTATCCGAATTCTCATCGAACACGAAACGTGGGTCCTCTCGTGCTCCAGCCTGACCCCGTTCGTGTTCCACACGTTTGCTCGCATCACGGTTGACCACACAGCTCCTGCGCACGCGAATCTGCTGAAGCAAGAAATCGATCTCTGTACGACTCTGTGGACCCGTCGCCAGGTAGATGTCGCCCAGCTAGGTCGAGAGTTAGTGCGCGTGCTGAATGACGCCAAAGATGTGCGTACTGCTTTGAGTGTGTATTTTATGATGGTGGGTGAGATTGTGTCGACGCTGACAAATGCGCCCATTTGTATTCTCAGATTGCCGGTATGAGCGCGCTCTGGAAGCAATTACGCAATGTGCGAGACAGCACCAGTGATAGTGAAAAAGATGTTGGCGTGTTCTCGGTCGCTCATCTGATGTCGATCCCAACACCTCCTAAATACCTCGCGTATCGACTGAGCCCCAAGATGGAAGAATACCTGATTTTTATGATGGTAGGAAATGCGTGTGAGATACACTGGATAATGTGATGCTAACCGGACTTTGTTGTGCTTTTAACTGGTAGGAACGCGTGCAAGTTGGCTCGATCCACAGATACCAGAAATGGTTTGCGTCGCAGTTTTTGAGTAGCCCTGGGTCAGACGCGCTCGTGCCCGACCTGGTCCGCTACGTGTGCGCTGTATACCACCCTTCGAATCAAATTCTTGGCTCCAAAGTGACTCCGCGTTATCATTTGCTCGGATGGCTCTATTTGCTTTGGTACGTAAGAGCTACTCACTATCCGCTGAACGAGAGGTCTCACGACTCCCATTTATGTATTTATGTATTGAACAGCAAAAGCCCAAGCGCGTTAGCACGCGTGCAACTCGCGATGTTCTTCGACTTCTTGTACTTCAAGCCAAATGACAACATCATGAGCGTCGAGCCAACGGTCTTGCTTATGGTACGATTCTTAACGACTTCATTGGTGTCAGTCCTGCGGAAACTCATCGAAACCTGCATTCACACACTGCTTTTCTCGTAGGTAAAGTCGGTGAAAAGCCACCCAACCATGTCGCTGGCGATGATTCAGTTTCTCGTGTTCGCTGTGGAGAAGTTTGCGGCTTCGGCAACCAACCGGCAGTTGATGCAGAAGGGCGTCTCGACAGCATTTTCTACGGCACTGAAAGTGGGCGTTGTGCCGTCCATTCTCTCGCTCCAGTCTTTTCCGGTTCTTGAAGCAAACGCGCCAGAACTGAAATCGGAACTGCACCGAATCTTTCCCGAGCACTTCCCGTCTCCAGATCATATCCAAGCCCAGGCACCTTCTCCACATCATAGCCCTGCGCGTGGTGGAAGCAGCCCAATTGACTCATCGGGGTCGTTCCACTCGCCATTGTCGCACGGATATTCTGGAGAAAGTCCAGTGCGCAACAGTCCGATCGATGCTGGCAGCCCAATCACATCTCCTGGACGAAGCCCGTCACATTCAGAGTCTAGCACCACGTCGACAGCAACGTCCGACGCGAATTCGCTGAGCTCTTCGTCTTTTTTACCAGATAACCAGCAATCCCCGGAGCCAAGTGCTGAGATCTCGACACCTCGCGGGCTAGTCGATGCATCGACCATTGAATCCTCCAACGCAACCGAAGTGCCTGCAAACTTACTTGTCCTTGGAAGCGAGGACTTCAAGAACTTCCAGGAAATGCTCCCAGAGCCGTCCTCTCGACCCACGGAAGGGTTCCTCGAGTGTCTCAATGACATTTTAATCTCATGGATCCGTCAGGACAACGCAGTGGAGCTCGCAGCGCCGCTTGGCGCATACCTGCATGCTTCGTTGGAGAAGATCATCGTCTCGTCCAAGATCAGTCTAAGCGACTCACCGAAAGTGACGGGTGCAGGCGTGCTTGATTCAATGTTGGATCAGGTGCTGAGTGAGCCACAGGAGGTCTTTGTTCCCTTTTTGCAGGCGATGCACGCGCGTGATATCACGATGGGTTTTCGATTGCTCGCTTTCTGCTGCTCACGAAACAACTCAAAGAGCATCGATGCTGCACTCACACCGTACGTCGCCTTTTTGGAAGCCATTGATGGAAACCTGACGCAAAGCATTGTGAAAGACCTGATGCTAAGCCAGCACATTGATGACGCAAGAGCTTTGAGCTGTGCGCTGCTGGGGGAGACAACGAGCAAGGCGTCTATTGACAATGACGAAATGGGTGCCGTCGAAGCAACCGTGTTGGCTATCATACCGTATTTGTTCTCGCACATGAGCCATCCGAGTCTCGGGAAGCTGATGGCTCGTAGTGATCTCGTGCAGCTTCTGCTGGGCTTTGCGACGCCAACAATGCTGAACGCACTTTGCACGCGGCTGCTGCTTCAGGAATTTGCTATTTTCAAGCATCGTCTTGCAAATGTTTTACTCTCATCGCTTCAATGGAACTCGTGGGAGCAGTACGGCATGTGGGATCTGGTGCTGTCGGAGATTCAGGCGTCAAATACGCCGTCAGCGGAGAAGAACTTGATGGCCGCTGCACGCAAGGTGTTGGCGTGCATCAACCCGAAAGACAGTGTTGAAACCATGAGTGGTCTGATGAAATGCTTGGTGCATTTCAGTCCCGATGCGAGTGTCCTGCAGTCAGTGTTCAAGTTGTCGGACGTCTATGGCGACTTCCCCGTGGCTGTTCTCTCGTGCTGGCTCGAGAAGTTCCCGGATGCCGTGAAGAGCTATGTGCTGCTCATCGCCCAGACCGCAAGTGAAGCGACGAAGGACGTGGACGAGATCCTCAGCAAACTGGAAAAGCTGCAAGCCAGACGAACACAAACTGGTGCTTCGGCGAAGCGACCAGCGAGTCCCGTGGTGACGCTACTTGCGAATGACGATCTTGCGACTGCGTTACGGGCGATCGTGAAGCGGGAATCCAACAGCGACAGCAGATACCCTCTTCTATCCGTACTCCTGTATAGCGAAGCGAGTGCGACCACCGAGAAGCCTTCAAGTGGAGCTCTGGACAAAAGTGACGACGAACCAGCGGTCAAGAAGCAGCGCATCATGGGTGAGTCGGCAGCTTAACTTGATCGAGAGGAGGAAGTCCGAGTTTGTAATTTCTCGAGTGTGTTATCGATTAGAAACTGATTGCTGATGGCTAATGCAATGTTAGCGATTCCACGAAAAGTTTACATATCACTTAAACAATTCCAAATTGCGGACGATTCTGGGTACTTTTCGAGGTACCAAATGTGCGGCCAAAGAACCACTATTTGGTCGGCACACCCTTCTTTTGCTTGCAATTATCGCGAAATAGCCCTCAATTAGCCCTCTTTTTTACCATAGGGCGAGGGAGAGCAGGTTACTCCGACCTCCTCACTCATTTATTTACTCAGCGAAGAAGAACCCGCGCGCCACGCAGCAGCAGCTCCCGTTCTCTATAAGATCAGACCCGCCCGCCGCAGCCATGGGCATCATGTTCTCCAAAGTGTTCGCGTCGCTCTTCGGCAGCAAGGAGGTGCGCATCCTCATCCTCGGCCTCGACAACGCCGGCAAGACCACGATCCTCTGTACGTAGCTCCTGCCTGCCGTGCGTGGCGCGAGGGGGCACCGTCGTCATGACGCATACGTGGATGGCTACTCACACTCATGCGATTGTGTGCTTTGGTTGGTCATACTCACAAACATGTGACTGCGCGCAGACCGCTTGCAGGCCGATGAGATCGAGCAGACCGTGCCGACGATCGGCTTCAATATGGAGACGCTGCAGTACAAGAACATCAAGTTCCAGGTCTGGGACCTGGGCGGCCAGACGAGCATCCGACCGTACTGGCGGTGTTACTACCCGAACACGGACGCGCTCATCTACGTCGTCGACTCGGCCGACGTCGACCGACTGAACATCGCCAAGCAGGAGCTGCACGCCATGCTCGAGGTATAAGTGGACGCTGGTGGCTTTGTTGTGTGCTTGAGCGTGTTTTGACGAAAATGCTGACTGGTTTGCTTTTTTTTGTATTGCTTGTCCAGGAGGAAGAGTTGAAGGACTCTATTTTGCTAGTGTTTGCGAACAAACAGGACCAAAAGGGCGCTCTGAACGCCGCCCAGGTTCGTTGCGTATGCGGATGAGGAGGCTGACCTGTTTGAGCGACCGATTGATTTCTGCTGTTGCGCACTGTGGCATTCCCGCCGTTAGATTTCAGAAGCAATGGGCTTGTCGGACATTCGCAATCGCCAGTGGTCCATTAAAGAAACCACGGCAACGGAAGGCGCAGGTCTCTTCGACGGCTTTGACTGGTACGGAAGGCCCGTTTGCTTGCACTTGCTACTTGCATAACATAACGAGTTCTGATCGACTCTGCTGCTGCTGCTGATCGTTGGACAGGATCGTCACTTGCATAAAGGGAGAATAAAGCGTTCGCGGGTGCTCCGGCCTCGCTTTCGCTATTCCCACTGATTCAGATCCATCCACGTAGACAGGAGCGATGGCAATCGGTCGGCTGATCGCCTGGCAACGACACGAGCGCGCGCACACAAGGCGGCTCTCCGCCAGTCTTTTTTGTATGGTATCCAAGGGTTTTTGATTTCTGCGGACTTGAATTTCATAATAGAAATGGAAAACCAGTTTTATGACTGCAGGCGCGTTGGCGTGCTTGATCCAGGTATCATCATCCCCTGGCAAACGCATGCGCGTGTATGTGTGTGCATATATATATATATATATATATATATATATATATATATGTTTTCTTGTGTGTAGGTTGTCCACAGTTACACGACGTACAAATCCAGCGACGCCCTTTCAATCGCGTGCCTCTTTCCTACTAAGCAGTTTAAGCCCCAGCAAGCGAAGCGCGTGGCCATGGCAACGACGACAGCGATGCCGTGTGGTTCGGCGCGCCCGAGACGTGGCCCGTGGAGCACTGCAAGGTGCTCTACTGCATCAGTCGGTACGCGCAGCAGGTGCCGAACGTGCGCACGTCCGAGTCGTGGATCCGCCAGCTCGCACTGCTCGTGCTGCTTTACGAGGGCATCGACGCCAGCGCGCTACGCTTCGACTACTCGCCGAACCTCGTCTGGGTCTCGTTCCAGCAGCGCACCGAGCGCCGGTGGCTGCGCATCTCGCAAGAAGCCAAGTCCGTGATCGATGATCTGTGGGAAGCAAAGCTCATGAACGGCATCAAGCTCTCGTCGCTCGACTACCAGCCTGTGACAGTGTACCAGGTGTCCATGAAGGGCATCGCGATCGTCGAACAGATCCCGAGCGCTATCAAAGACCTTGCACATTCGTTCATGTACGCGCCCGACGCCTCCCCAGGAGAACACCCACCGCCGCCGCAGAGGTTGCTGCACGTGCGTTATGACGGCAGCGAGTTCCAATTGACGAGCGGTGATGGCGCGTACACCAAAACGAGCGGCATCACCGAGTCCGAGGATGTGTCGTACGTCTCGAGTCCGTACATCCCGTCGTGTCTGCGCTCCAACAGCACGTACCGCATCGAACCGACATCGAATGCACTACGCGCGTCCGAGTCCGCGCACGATCACAGCATGATGATCAAGGACGCAAATGAGAGCCTCGTACTCGCGAAGGTCCGAGCGCTCGTCGGCGAGTGGATGCCGTTTGGCGCCAACCAAATCGCGGCGCTCAACGAACGGCTTGGGTCCATGGAGCGCTGCCAGGGCGGCCTTTTCAGCTCCGAGATCGACAAGAAACCCACAGAGACCCACTTTGAAGTGCCGACAGGGTTGACGCAAGTCAAGATCCTGGACTTTGATCTCACCAACTTCATCAACTTTGAGG
>JAADVP010000484.1:0-20569 GCA_023335675.1 Globisporangium solare | reverse complement strand
CCGTAACACAGTCTCCTGGTCGGTCTTTTCGGCGTTGGTGCTCGATTTCGAGACCAACACAAAGCACGCGCGCGCGATGTCGGCGCCGACGCGGCAGAGGTCTTCCTCCGACATGACCGAGCCTTTGATGTACGTGACGCGGTTCTGCAGCATTGGATGGTCTAGCAGGTTGATCGTGCCTTCGTTCGGCTCGTCCGGCCCCATGATGACTGATGGCAGGTCGTTGAGCGAGTTCATGACGCCGTTCTCGAGCATGCGGTCCGGGTGGTACAGCTCGCGAAAGAAGTCGAGCAGGCAGCGGGGCTCCGAGACGTGGCCGACGATCAGAATGTGCGGGTTCCCCATCACAGGCTGGTACACTTTGCGGAACTGCGGCTGGAGCGACATGAGCTGCGTCAGGCGCGACAGCTCCGTGGGGATGATCGTGAACGTGATGACGATGACGCCGGCGGCGACGGCCTTGCCGCCAGTTGTCAAGGGAGAAATGTCGCCGTAGCCCACGGTCGCGATGGTCACCAGGATAAAGTAAAGCGCCTCATCAAACGTGAGCTCTGGATCCGTAGCGAGTCGGTTGCTGCTCTCGACAGCGTGGAACACACCCGCTGAGATGAACATGATGGACGTGAGCAGCAGCACGATCGTGTGGATCTGCTTTTGCACAACTGCATCGTCGTGTCGCGAGACAAAGAAACAACAAGGTTATTGCATTGCTGCGGGTGACTGCAAGTGTGTAAGAATGGCGTACACCGAAGAGCTACGAACAGGAGATGGAGCGCGAGCCTGCGGCACGAAGCAGTCGAATGAGCCGCAGCAAGCGCAACACGCGGATAAAACGAAGGAACGGGAGCCCGTTCTGTCCATTGTGGCGGTTCGCGCGGTCGACGATCGCCGGGACGATCGTGAGCACGTCCATGAGACTCATGAAGTTGAGCACAAATTTGATGCTAGCCCGGAAGAATCATGCAAGGTGAGACCTTCACTTGAGTGTGGTTTGGTATGTACAAGCAACGTATTTCTTGGAACGCACCGATTGTCGCAGCAGTACAAATGCAAGAGGTAATCCGACGAGAACACGACGAGCGCTGCGAGATCAAAGTCGTCGGTGTCGATCGTCGGGTAGTACGTCTGCGCGACGTACAAGATTGACACGACGAGCGCGAACGCCGTCTGGAAGAGCTCCCACGCCACACCAACCGACGAAAACTTGAGCTTCATGCGCACACGCGCGCGGAACGAAAAGTGCTTGGGGATGCCCTCGAAGACCTCCTACGAGTCGTTGCCTAGCAGGACGCGGCTCAGGCGCGAGCTGCTGATACCGGTCGTTTTGCGCGCGATGTGGCGCGAGTGCTCGTGCACAAAACGCGCGGCCTGCAAAGCCGCGGCGCCTCCGGAGGTGGCGATGCTCCATTGCTTGTCGGCCGCTGCTTCTTCCACGCGAGCGTCCTTACGACGCGCCCGCATGCTGGTGACTGGGAGAATGAACGAGTCACGAGAGGCGGCGAGTGGGAGGAAATCGCGAATTAGCGAGTGCGAAACTGCTGCTGGAGACGCTGTGAGACATGGTGAAAGTGTAGCCATGTGAGTATGTGTCTCTTCAGCTTTGGGCATTTGTACAATAAAATTGTTTAGTCCGCGTTTCGAAATGGAGCCCACATATCACAAAACCATATTGCAGCGCTCTTCTATGCGATTCTTGTAGAGTGGGGACTTCAATTGGGCGATGCCTTTTTTAACCGATCCCTGACAGTACATTCTGAAAAAATGGGCCTACCGTGTTTCGGCGTTTTCGACCTGGGTTACGCTTGCCGTTGCCTTTTGGCGTAACCAAGTGCATAACCACGCAAAACACCCAACGCGGCACAGCAGACCTTCAAAACCGCCAGCATGCGCAAGGAGCAGAAGCTCGTGATCGGGTTCGTCGCCACGCTCGCCGGCGTCGTCGGTACGCTGTATATGCACCACTGGAGAGAGCGTCACTTCACAGCGACCCTGCGTGCTGCTGTGGGCCTGTATTTGGTTTTCTTCATAGCATTCTTGAAACTAATGCGGCTGTCACGTGCACTTCCATGCTACAGGAACGCTGCATGTGTACTTGCCGTTCTACAGCAGCATGGGCATCCAGGCGCAGGAGCGCGCGGGTGTGGTGTCCAAGGATGACCAGGAGAAGGCCAAGCGCTCGGCATCCATGTGGAAAAACATGGACAAGAAGGCGCGCGAATAGACGCAAGCGAGATCAACGCTCAGAAAAAGAGAAATAGATATAAGCGAACCAGAAAGCGCCGTTCGTCCAAGCACAGCCATTCTCGCCTGCAAAAGCTCATTATATAGTTTGTGACTGGACCGCTCTGTGGCTTGGAAGGCTTTATTTTTTCTTCATGGAGCGCACTTTGGCCGATACGCGCTTGGAGAGCGTCTTGAGCTCGCTGCTCGTCGAGTACCGACCGAGTCCGTGCTGGATCACCGACACCTTCACAGTCCCTTCGTGGCGAGCGAGTTTTCCCACGGATGGCAGGCAAATCGTCGCGACTGCGCACACCTTTTTGCCGAAATGCGACGCCGAGCCGTTCATACCGAGGAAGAAGAACGGCGAGTACACGTCCGGGGATACACGCACAGTCTCGCGAGAGAATAACCAGCCAAACCACGAGAGCACAGGCGGCATTCGCTCGTCCTAGTGGAAAATGCAAGCCGGTCAGTCCTGTGGAGTGGAGATGGCTGTGCATTGAAACAGACGCGTACGTACGCGTTCTGCTGGTTGGTAGAGGTTCTGGATCTCTTTGATTATAGCTACGAGATCCCACGACTTGGTATGTCTGAATGGAAGCAGCGTGTCTTGCACAATATGATCCCCAAAGTAGCAAATTTGCTGACATGTTCAGCAAAAAGCACGCGTTCAAGGCACAAGTTCGTGAGTCAACCTCTTGAACCGAACATCGTAGCAGTTTGTACTGAAAGAAAAGTCAGGCAAGAGATACCTGTTTCTCCAAGATATCCGCTCGTGGTCCATTTGGCTGCCCGTGCCTCTTGACAAACTCCATCAAGCCTTGAAGGTTGCCATGCGCGTAGATTTTATCTTTTTCCAACGTCCTGACCATTCTCTTTTGAAGAGGAGACGTGCTTTCAGGATCGATTTCCTGAATGAAGTGTGGCACATATCAGCAACAAAACTCAGACGAAACCCCAGCGCAAAAAATCGACGCAACGCTTCATGTACAGAGAATGGCGTGTCGTTGAGCTCGTCAAAGAAAATGTCTTTCTTCGCTTCCGTCAGCACAATGTCAAAAAGCGTGAGCCAGTCTTTGCCGACTGCAAACTTCATGACTTCGTTGCAGTGGGTCCAAGATCCACTCGTGAGAATAAACAGCTTCTTGGTCTCGTCTTCTTTGAGCATTTCCAACACGCTCCGAATGTCTGGATTGGGCTGGATCAGCAGCTCAGGGTTGGAGCAAATCGTTTTCCAGAAGCCGTTCGCATAGTATGTTTTCGCGGCTCGCAAGGCAAACGTGCTCAGCGAGATGTACGCCAACTGGTTTGCCAGAAACGGGTCATTTGGATTGTCTTGGTCGGTGTCTTCAATGTCCGGAACCAGATACAACGACGCTCCGAGCTCTTCAGTCATGATCTAGGGGCCACAACATCATCATATCCGCGAGCTTGCAATAAAAAACGACATGAACTACACATTGATTGAATGATCTACTTACCGCCCCAGAATCGAAAGCACCGACAATCCAAGCGTACAGCGGTGCAAAAATGATGTCAGCAGCAGTGTACAGGTAGATCATCTTGGATGACGAAACCGTCAGATCCTGATTGTTGTAGTCTCCATACAGGAGGCTGATACTGAAGTAGGACACTTCGTGCGAGCCATGATATGCGCGCAGGATCGTGCCTTCTTCTGTTACATGCAAAAACTCCCTCAAGACGTGTCAATTGCGATCCCACGCTGAGCGATCTCGGGCAGCCACACGGCACACGCCATCGTGCGCAATCCGATGAAACTTTGTTGCAACTCTTTTGCTGCTTGCTCGAAAGACACGTTGAGCAAGCGCGGTAGCTTGTACTCCACGAGCGTATGATCGACATCAAAGCCGACCCACGAATAGTTGTGAATGCTGAAAATCTCTTGCTGGAACTGGCGGAGAAGTGGTGCAGTCGATTCTCGTTGCTTGGCCATCGTAATGCTCTTCAAGCGCATCAGCGATGCCGTGTGGATATACGGCGTGAGAAACGTGTAGTCATGTGCGTCGATGCATTTCTCCCAGAACGTTTCCAGCTCGCTGTCGCTCATCCGCAGCTTGTGGTTATCTTTCAGCAGTGCGACAAACTCCGCAGCTGAAGACGCCCGCAAAAAAAGCTTCTTGCCGCCACCCGATGTAGGCCTGAGCACACATCCAAGTTTAAAAGACATTTAGACCATCCTCACACGGACGCAACAAAGAAAAGGGCATACCAGCACCACCGACACAAACACGACACAGCCTTTCACGAGCGCGAGGTCGATGAAGCGAACGCGCAGCACCAGAGGGAGCAACTCGGGTAAACACACTTCAAAGAGCTTCCAGACGATGTCTCGATCCACCTCGAGCATCAGCATGTGCTTGTAGACATTAAGAGCCTATTCATTGCAAAAGACAAAACGTTGCCATCAGTTGCCACTGACATATGCTCGTTCGGCTAACAAAAGTAAGAACGACGCTCACTTTGTTGTTGATGCAGGATTCGATGATATCGCGATTGATGTGGAATGCTTCGGCTCCTGTAGGAGTGCACGGCCGCCGATTCGACCGGATTTGCTCGCGGTAGAGCAGAAACGACAGGATCTTGTCCGCTTCCTTGCTGTCTTTCATTTCCGTTGCAACGATCGCCGCGAGGTAATTGATCTATCGAGAATTCATCAGAGCAGATTTAGCCAGTGCCGTATACTCGGTCGCAATATCTGCAATCAGAACTTGTCTTACGATGGACGAGTTGTACCGATCCACTCGGATCGGCAGGTTCTTGGGCAAGGAGTCGGCGACCTCATCCACGCGGACCTCCATCGGTACGTTCGCGAAGGAAAGGTCTTCCTCCGACACGATCACGTCGTTCAAGGCGCTGAAGTTGGCAAAGTTGCCTCGTGTCGAGAATGCAAAGTTCTACGACACGACGGTGTGTGTTGAGCTCATGGAGCAACAATGGATAGCTACACCAGCACATATGCAAAGCGCAACAGCAACAGTCTCGTCTATCACCTGCGCGACAATGCTCTTGGATTTCTTCTCGACTTCGGCCGTGAGCACGTCGAGCCAAATCTTGCGGCGCCGTGCCAGATGATGAGGTCATCGCTCAGGCTCTTGCGCTTCGACAGCATCGCGACGGCGCGCCTGTGGGTGCGTATGTATCAGACACCTAGCTACTTCCCCAAATACAACCATTGCTGACTGCAACGCACCCGAAACGTCGCGATGGCTTGTGTGATTGGCCAGATTTCTGCTTTTGGTGGATATCCTCGAATAGAAGCCCCCTCTTGGTCGGTCAAAATTGCTCACAGTGCACGCAATAAAAGCAAGGATGGCGGACGAGAGCGACGCGCAGCAACGCGAGACGGACCCGCGCGTGGCGACGTTCGCGACTACCGCCGTCCAACTCGGCGCCGCTGCACTGCTTGGAGGAGGTACGCTGGGTGTAGCCTTGGACCATTGCGCTCATCGTTGCGCGTAGCTATTCGATGTGTTTTGTCGATATGAACGACATGATGGACGTTGCGTGACGCTGAAGAGCTCAACGTGTCGTGTGGCCTTGTGATGGTGTCCTCAATTGCGCAGGATTCTACTATGGGATTGCCAAGCAGCGACGCATCGAGGTGGAAGAGAAAGAGAAAGCCCCGCGTTCCAGTAAGAACAAAAAGCAGACGACCCAACCGAGCCATGTGGCAACAAAAGACAAAGTACCTGTGATCCGCGAAGTCACGTTGCTGGAACGCCAACTTGGTCTCCACAAGCCCGTCGCACCGAATGCGGCAGCTTGGAAGGCGCTGGCTGGCGGGACGATTGTGTCCGTGTCAGGGTGTTTGGTGCTGCTGTTTGGCATGGGGGCGGCTCTTGGTGTGCGCAACGTGAGTGTCTTGCTTGTACCTTCGCGTCGGCAGCATATCGATGCGGTGCGGTGCGGTGCTCTGGCGTTTGTCCATTTTATTTAGATGACTGAGTTCCGCGAGCGTATGGAAGATGTGTTCCCTCGAATGCGCAAAGGCGTAACGCGAGCACTGCATATTCAGGTACGAGGAGCGCTCATTGGCATTCGCCCATTTTCACTCGAGCGTTGCACTTCGGCTCATTGTTTTCTCCTCACCTTGTAGCCAAAAGAGCACAAACAAGACTCTGTGAGTGAGCTGGCCGAATTGCGTGAACTCGCCGCGCTTTTTGATGAAAAAGCCGAGGAGAAGCCTGCGAGGCCTGAAAACATGGCATGATCGGGATTGTTTGCTTTCGTTTTACGGCAACGCGTGTTCATTCTATAGAAGCCGCATCTTGCGAGTCTAATTTTTTTGACCCAATTCTTGTGCCATGAGCGACGCGATTGAGACTTAACTTGAAACTGCTCATCGATCAAGTTCCAGCATACGCTGCATTGTCTACGCTGCAGACTTTGTACCCATCAGTCAACTGGAGCACAAGCTTCGCTTATCATATCTGCAGTCTACTTATCGACTATATTGTGCCAAACGGCCACGAGGTCATAAACAGGGGTCATTCCCCTCAACAGATCACTGTCTTGGGCACAGCAGAAGATCAACATGCAGTGCGGCGGCATAGAGTGAGCCGAAGAACCGAGTTCAGCGACACGAAGAACAAAGCTCAGTACACAGACGAGCTTCGCGTTGCCCGAACAAGTCTCAAGCGTGGTATTGCATCCATCCATAGTCGTTTGTGCGGCCTCTCCTGCACTGTAACAGTCGCGTCTCTTGCCGCTGTCTCAGCGCTTGTGTGCTTTTTTTCTTGCTGCTTCCCCCGCGTCTGAGTCTTCTTTCTCTCCACACACATGACGCGAAGATCCTCTTCTACTCTCCACGTGTGCCGCTATTAACACGCATGTGGCAGCAGCTTGCACTCTTGCTGAATGACAGAGATGCCATTTCGCATTCTCTCACGAGTTGCGAGGGTTGCGAAATCAGAGTGGAAACCTCGTTCTCAATTTTT
Source organism: Globisporangium solare (assembly GCA_023335675.1). Classification (NCBI taxonomy): domain Eukaryota; phylum Oomycota; class Peronosporomycetes; order Pythiales; family Pythiaceae; genus Globisporangium; species Globisporangium solare. The sequence goes on along the minus strand of JAADVP010000484.1, from coordinate 13,388 downwards.
TTAACCTATTTTCAAAATTGAGGCGGTAATTTCTCTCCCCTCAAGCAGCAACCGTTCCCCCTCAGAAGGGATCCCGAATCGTCGCTTCAACATTCAGAAAAGAAGTCGTTCGCTCGCTCGCTGCGCGCCTCATGCAGCGCCATCGCGGCGGAGACAGCGCCGCCATGGCGGCGAGAGAGGAGGCGAACAGCAGTCTACAGAGCAGCGGCTCGAGCGCAGGTAACAGCACGGCGAGCGACAGCGACGGCGTGGCTGTGCGGCAGCTGTACGCGGTCGACGACGGCGCGGCAAGCGACAAGGTGCTGAGCTGCACGGTCGTGCACGACCACCACTTTGTGCGGCTACGCATCGCAGCGCACGACACTGTTGACAGTCTGCTAGAGCTCACAAAGATCAAGTTGCGCAAGAAGTACCCGAATGAGAACCTGCAGCAGGAGATCGTGGGACTGCGCAGTCAGAGACTCGAGAAAGGTACTGCGAAAGGACGCTGTGATCCAAGTGTGCGATGAATTTGTTTACTGTATCGTTTGTATTTCCTGCTTTTGGTACGTAGACTTGTATCCGCATTCGAATGTGGACGACGTCATTTTGGAAGGTGACATTCTCGAAGTGCGGCCATACACGATTACTACGTTAGTTGCGAGCGGTTCATCTCGCTTCCGGTACGTGCCTAATGCATGCTTCTTCTCGAGACTTTGACTATCAAGGTGCTTGTGTCCCTGCTTACTTTGTTTTGCATGGTCATGATACTATGACGCTCTTACGTCTGTCAGAAGGAAGAGTGCTGTTTCAGTTTGCTCAGTTCAAGAAGCATACGAAGTAAACAAGGCGCGTTCAACATTTGGCATCTCCGCTCGACCGGGCGTTTTCACGGTCACTCCTGTCAAAGCCGAAGGCTTACCCGTCACCAGCCTCTTCCGAGTTGGGCGCGTGTCTCTAATGATCCAGCTTGTACCATATGAAGAGCAGATATTTGCACCAGCGGCGATTGGACCGGATTTTATGTGGAATGCACCAGTGCATTTTAAGCACACAGACACAACACGCGAGAGATTGTTGCTCTGTCTACAGATCATCGATGACCCTTTGGTGGGCACACGCGGGGCTGTCGGTGAGTAGTAGTTATTTTTTTATCGACATTGTTGTCTATTGTTTTGTTGTGGTGGCTTATATGCTCGTGCAATAATTTGTAGGATTTGCGGTTCTTCCGCTGCAGCTTGCGATTGATACGCCAGGAGCGACAGTGGCAAGATGGTTTAACGTGAAGAGAACAGACGGAGCTGCGTCAGACAACGAGGGCGGTCGTATCATGGTATCAATCTGTTTTCACCCCAAAGTCTTCAAGGGACCAACAGTGCACAAGCTACTACAAGACATGATGCAAGAAGAGCAGCCTCGACCAGTATCGCCGACAGAAACAGTGAAACACTCACCGCCAAATGCGCTCAATCGGTTTTCCAAAAGATCAAAAGCTACGAAGACAAAGTTACAGGCAGCGCTGCACCAACAAACAAATCGACAGGCAAAAGGGCGATTCACGTTTGCTCTCAATGGAATCCACTTATGCGGCAATCATTGCTCGAGAGTAAATGGCCATTCTCTCAGCTCGTCGCGAGAATTCTCGCCAATAGTGCGCATAAAATTTGACGATTTTGAGCACGAACTTCGGGTCGAAGCATCAGATTGCGACATCGCAAGTTGCGAGCACGAGTGGCCAGTGTATAGCTGCTTTTCCCAAGTGGAAGTGGAGATCCTACGCAAAGTAAGCATTTTGGCCGGGCCAGTCCAGAAGCTTAATGATGGGTCTCAGGCGATAAAAGTGTGCAGTGCTTCAATTTCTTGTCATGAAATCCAAGAGCGTAATGCTGCAATGTGGACAATGGATCCACCAGTGCCGACATCGGGTCCAGGAAGAAGCGCGCCACATGCAGGATTTGATTGGTACCCTTTGAGCCTCGGCGATGATGATATTGGACTGGCACACATATATGCGGAGTACACCGAAGATTATGCTGCCATTTTATCCACGGAAGAGAGTTCGGATATGTCGTATGCTTACCCAGATGAGCGCAGCTTCGATCCGATGATTATCCAGCGGAATTTTGAGCGCCTGGATGAGATTTATATGTCTTTCAAGTCCCTCAGGACGCGAATTGCTGAGATTCTGGATTGGAAGAACCCTCTCATCACACTGTTTATTTGGATGGGCATCAATCTCTGCTGCGTGTATATCCCAGGAGCACATTTGCCGTTCCTGCTTGCATTCGGTTTTGTGGTTGCGCTCTTGGTGAACTATGTGTTCTTCTTGCTGGGTCATACCCACAAGAAGTGGATACGCCGAGTGAACGGGAGCTCGGGATTAAACGCATTCCGGCCGGTTGGAACGCTTCGACTTGTGCCAGTCTGTGCCCAGGGTTTGAAAGCTGCCGATGGATCAACAGCTAATCCAGACACATATGTGCGAGTATTTTACGAGCCCAATTACAAGACGATTCCGGTTCGCCTCATTGCCCAGACGGAATGTGCGCGCAATACGACACATCCGAATTGGTCCGTGTCGCAGGTCAGCACTAGAGGCAGAGATGAGTTCTTGGCGATGAATAACAAGTGGTTGGAGGGAATGTTTCGTCACTTGAGCTTGCACGAGCGAGACGCCATTGCGCATGACGTGGTCGAGCCGTGGCCTCGCGCGGACGGTCAGACAGATACGCACGCATTCAAGTACCCAGTGCTCCAACCAGTTCAAAAAGATCAAGCAAGTGGTGAAGAAGATTTGATCGCTTGGCGAAATTGTCCTGGCACAATCCGATTTGATGTGGTGCAAGAAAACGTGGCAGCTCAGCCGGTTCTTGTCGGTCGTGTTCGTGTTCCCATAAAGTGTTTGGTAAGCGACGAGATAACGGGCGGTCCTCAAGTTGAGTTGGAACAAACTTTCCCGTTGTGTGTTCCAACAAGGGTCCGCAAGACGAAGTTGCCATGCGAAAGCGGTCCCTTAACAGCTCGAATGCCAATGGAAGCCGCTGCCTCGATGACGGTGAGAATGCAGCTTATCCTGCGTGATCCGCGATCGAGGGTGACTTTGAAGGAATCCCTCGCGAGTGAAGCGCTGTACAACGTTATAGAAATGGAAAACGAGAAAGAGCTGTCACTGGTTGAGAAGTACCACAAAGCGAAAGATGTGGCGAAGAATATTCAGCAGACGCTCGGCAATATCTGCTCTACGATTGAACGAAGCAAGAACCTGTTGCTTTGGGTGCACCCGAAGAAGACGATGCTCATTTTGGTGCTCGCAATTGCAGGGTGTGCTTGGTTCTGCTTTGTGCCAACACGATACATCATCGTGTATGCTGCTGCAAAGTCGGTAAGACATTGCTGGTGCGTTGGTACAAAAAGAGATAGCCTGCTGATATCCTAACCGTAAACTGTCGCTATCTGCAGTTCACAAAAAAGTTCCACAAGATGGAAGAGCGAGATTTTATGCGCTTACAAAATCTGATCTGCACAATCCCGAGTGATTTGGACATGCGACGAGTAAGTGGCAGTGCTATGCTTTACATACACTTGCAACAGATACTGAAATTTGAACATTTTGTTTCAGATATACCATGCGAGAAATCAAGAATTTCTTCGTCTCAAAGAGCACACGGAGACTCAAGCAAAACTTCAGGCAGAGTGGGCGGGATACCTTTGGAAACAAGGTGAAGGAATATTCAACACGTGGCAGGTTGGTCCATTTTTTTATCTGTCATGTTGGAATGTCCGTTGAAGTGTGTAACATCGATGGATTTTGCAGGAGCGATACTGTGCAGTACGAAGTGGAAGACTCGAGTACTGGCAGGTAGGCTTTACTCGAATGTAATGTATTCGCCGCATACGCCAGTAACTTACTTCTTGGCGCAGTCCATTGCAGATGCCAAGTCGGGAATTCCACCAAAAGGAGCAATAATCTTCTCCAACGTGACTGAGAGGTGCTCGAAGATAGAGACACTAACTGTCCCCAAAGACGCATATCCGTTGGTGATCTTTGACGTCTCGCGACGTATCCTAGTTTACTCTCCTCGAGGACGTAAGTGTTGGCGAGTTACTGCTGACTTTGATATGCTTATCAAGGGTTCTCATTTCTAATCCAACTGTTTTGCCATCCTGTAGGAAGGCGCCTGATCTGTGCTAAAAGCGAAGAAGATTTCCAGACGCTCGATCAAGCCATCCATAGAACTGGAGAACGCATATCTGTTACTCAGCTCAACAACGTTGATTAGTGGAGACAAGGTTTAATTCAAAGCGACAGGACGAACCGAGCATTCTCTGAAACGAGCAGGATTCTGTTTCTTCGTTTTCTCCTGCCGATGCTGGTTAAAGCGCTGAATGAGCTCATCTTTGCGCTCGATCATCTTATCTTGAGCCTCAGCTTGTTTTCTAGTTGAGAATGTCATGTCGTTGGTGCCAGGAGAATCCACAGAGACGCGAGAGGATAAAGAAGAACGATGGCAATAACAAACCTGAAGTGCTCGAGATATTTCAGTGTGTAGTAACATAAAGCCACCGAGTACGTTGACATGGATGCGCAAAGCAATGTGACGTGCTCAGCAACGTCACTTGCGGCGAGAGGTTCGTATTGATCGTGCAGGATTTCTTCTGCCCTTTTCAGTCGAACAGCAATTTGCGGATCGATTGTGAAACGCAGTGGAGGTTCATCTACAAAGGAACGCGATTCAATCGTCAGCACATTGCGTAAAAGCAAGTGGGCGAATGCCGCCTCTCAGTTGAGCCCTTACAATCGTGGATGACCATGCTGGATACGTTGTTTCCAGGAGCAGTTACAGCCGCCGATATTCTCGGTGTGGACAAAGACTCCTTGAGCCCAATGCTCTTTTCTTGAAGAAACGGCAGAACCACATGCCGAGGCGAAGAAGTTGAAGCTGTGACCGTTTTTGGACGAAGTGCGATCGACAAGTCCGATTCGGGAGATAAATCTAGTGACGACGTCGAGGATACATGAAACATCGCTGAGAGATGTCATATCAAACGCCAAGATCTGCTCTTGGCATTCGTGCAGTTTCCGCCATGCCGCAACCGAAGCCTCAAGCATAGATTTCAGCTCCGACGTGACCATTTGCTGGAGGTTGTGCTCAATCTTTTGCCGCAGCTTTTGTATTCGTCCCGGCGTTCATCCAACAGAGTTTGAACCTGCCTTTCCAGCTCAGCAACTCTGTCAGTTGCTGAATTCAACTGTCGCTGCTGAACTTGATGCTGTTTTTGAACATTTGCCAGCGCGATCTTCGTCTCTTCGAGCTCTTCTCGTAGTCGCGAGTTCACGGCAGTCAATCCAGCGACCTGCTTGTTCAGTTTGCTGTTCTCGGATCGCAGGATCTCGGTTTGCCGGTCGATCTCGATCTGAATATTGCGGCGGTTCAGCTCTGTTTTTGCGATTCTCGAGCGCCAAAGCTCTTTGTCACGCGCGATCTCGCTTTCCGCATCCATGAGCGTCTTTAGAGCTTTGTCGCGCTCTTTCTCGGCATATATTTGGTGTTGCCTTGCGATGCCTTGGTCGAGCTGCGCTTGCCGGGCAATGTCGCGAGCGACGTCGCGCTCTTGCAGGGCTTCGTTGCGCATCGCGAGTGCCTCTTCTTCGCGCTCACGGCACTCTTCATGGAGTTGCTGCATGTCGGCAATCACCTTCTCGGCGAGTTTCCAGCCCTGCACCGCATTATTTCTGGCAGCTTGCTCGCACTAAAGCTCATCCGTCGGCTGTGCTGCTTTGATCCGGAGACTGTGTTTTCCCTCGGCGGTGGCTGCGATCGCTGCCTGCAGGAGCTTGAGCTGATCGGCTTGAAGGTTGCACTCACCGGCAACGTTGCTGTGCAGTTGAAGCACACGGTCGCGCTCGATCCGGAATTCTTCGCGTTCCTGCTTCGCTTGCTTGAGCCGCTGTAGCGCGTTGATCATCTCAGCTCCGCACTCTTTGTTCTGCTGCTGCGCAAGGTCCCGCTGAGAGATCGCGATGTCGCGCTCACACTCGCACATGTGTTTCCCACCATAATGCTTGAGCTGGGACGCCAGTTCGAAATGCCCCCAGTGAGCTGCAAGATCCAATGGCGTGTGGCCGTTCTTGTTTTTCTCGTTCAGCTCGGCTCCCTTGCGGAGAAGCTCGTCCTTGACCACAGATCGGTTCCAGAGTGCAGCCATGTGCAGCAGCGAGTTCGAGCCCAGGTCTTTGGCGCTCACGAGGTTTACGCCGCTGGCCTCCAGGTCGCGAAATAGCTTGAGGATAAACTCGTCCGTGTCATCCGCGTCCCACAGCGCCTCGTTGTCGAAGAGGTCTAGGACTTTGGTGCTCGTGGCCGCGTCGTCTTCGTTCGGTGCAAGTGCGCTCATTCTGTTCAGAGATCGAGGCCAATCACTCGGCGACGGAACTCGTCTCTATCAGCAACACACTGGTGAGGTTGAGGAAAGGAAGAGCCAACCGAATTGATACGAAGAAGACTGTGCTGCATGCAGCCAAGGAAGGCGCATCTATTGCATTGTGGGTCTAAAATTATCTTTAACCGCGTTGCTCGCGCAGCATTTGCTGGTGTTCTTCACGCCACTAGATAAGACAAAGGAGAAGAAAGAGTCGATCCACAATCAGTCAGAGCAGGGCATGCAGGCCATCGGGTTGTGGAGCAAAATGGGGAAAAAATCGTGTGTACCTGGTTCATTCGTTCGACGCTGACCCCGGCGTTTTGGCGCGTCTCGGATCGTTTTTGCGAGAGGCGCACGAGCTCCAAGGCGGTTTGCTATGCACAAACACACAAGTCAGCAGGTGAGGACTTTGCCGGATGCGGAAGCGAATTTTGGACCAGAGAGCGCCGATCTCGCGCATTTGAGCGCATTTGGCCTGGAAATTGGCGAGACGGCGGTGATCTTCAAGGACGAAAAACAAGGTGTAGTGACTTGAGAAAATCAGGTTCAAAGAGCAAGACAGTCACTGTGAGCGAGAGTATCCTTTGTACCAGTCTCAGAAGGTTGGGGTAGTGTGTGGGTCTCTTGCTGCGCATGCGCGTCGTCGCTGTTCTCCTGATTGCCGACCATTTGCGTTCGGCACGTTGGTCTGCTGGCTCAATAGAGAAAAGTGTCGCTTCAAGATCCAATTGCTTGCAGCGGCGCACGAAAAAAAAGAAAGAATTAGAAAGAAAAAATATATTGAACTGTCTTGGGGTGTATGCAAATGACGAGGAGAGAGTGGAGGCATGGCAATATGCGCGCAACCACAAAACTCCATAGAGCCCGCCGCCTCCTCGCATCTCCTTGCGCTGCTTCTGGCCTTAGTCTCCCTTGCGGTGGCCTGCATCCGTGATAAACTTGGCGTAGAGCAGACTGTCGCGACCGGTGTCCATATTGCACATCGCCAGGATCCCGAGCAGCAGCACGACGCCCAGCAGCACCGACGTCCAGAGCACGATCTGGTACTCGGCGATCTCTTCCAGCGTCACTTTGCCCACCACCGTCGCGTTTGCAGCGCTCAGTTGGATTTCATCGTCGTCACTCGAGCCCGAGTCCTCCGAGTCGTATGATCCCGAGTCGTCGTCATCGTCATCTGAGCCAGAGTCCTCGTCGGTGTTTGCAAGCGACATCAGCAAGCGGCTGTAGGACATGACGTCCTGTGACACCGCCATCTTCTTCTTTGTCGCTACGGACGTTGTGCTTTCACCCGAAGAGGTGGCCACAACCTGCGCGCCTGACGCAGCAAAGCTCTTTTGGAGAGCCGAGAGAAACTCGCCCACTTGCGTTGCAACAGCTGCGCGCGCATAGCTCTGCTTGCTGCTGTCCAACTCGTTCACACTCGAAAAGCCCACGACGAAGAACGCCTCGGACGCGTCCGCAGCGCTGCTCAGCGACGCCGTCAATTGGCTCACCTGTGCCATCTCTTGCGCCAATTTCGCATCGGCGTCCACGCTTTTGTGTAAATACTGGTTCGCTACAAACACCTTCTCCAGTCGTGCAGCATCCGTTGCGACGGTGTTTTCAAGCTGCTCGGTCGCGCAGATCGCTTTGCTGCCTGCGCACTTCACAGTCGCATCCGCGCCATACGCCGTCTTGAATTCACTCGCCATAATATTCGGCACGCGCTTGCTCGCACCCTGTCGGCGGTTCAAGGCAAACGTCTGGTGGAAAGCGGCATCCGTGAACGTCGTGTCGGTTTCAATGGTGCTTAGGAGCGCCGCATCGTCGTCTTCAACATACACGAGCGCATACGCATTCGCGCGCTGGAACACGTCCGCTTGCAGTGGGTTCTGCACCATAGGGAGCGTCTTCTGGGGCGTGTCCGAGAGCTGCTCCACCTTGCCGGTGCTCAGACCGAGTGCATCCATCGCCAGCTCGGCCAGTCCTGCCGACGTGAAGCTGGCAGCAGCAGCAGCAGAAGAAGACGACGCATGGAGAAGCTCCTTCTGCGCGCTCACCACGAGCACTTGGTCGAGCGAAGAGGCCACGGAGGCGCACGCGGACGCCGCGACGAACGCGAACAGGAACAGCGCGCGCACGTTCATCTCTCGAGGAAGCTCCCACAACAAAGTGCGGCCGCGAAATCGGAGCTTTTCGGCAAAGGGAGAAAGAGAAACCGATAGATAGCGAAAAAAAGATCCAAAGCACCTCAAATGTGAGGTTATATCGATGTTGCACTTCTAAGGTTTTCCCGATTTTGTTGCGTGTTGGCTCAAAGGCTGAGATGCTCACTTAATACAATACTTTGCAAGGTTTTTTCGCTTGATGTACTGTACACTATCTGTATAGAAGGCTGCAGTGTCTGATCTTAATACTGGGCTGTTTGCCATGGATAGAGAGAGTGACGGTTGTGATGATGTGCATGGGGCAAATGGGCGCCAGTCGCGCGATTACCACCGAGTGCGCAGGAGCACCCGGCGTTTTTCCTTTGCGCCGCCACCAAGAAGAACAAGCCAACGACGACGACTAGTATGCTGGGCATCATTGACGCGAGCGCCGGCCGCGTGGACTACAAGCTGGACTCGACGGACCTGTCGCTCGTGCCAGGGCCGACGCGCATGCTGCCAAACGTGCTCGCGGCGCAGGGCTCCCACTACGGCTCACCCGACACGGAGGCCGCGTTCTGGGACGACTACCTGGCGCTCGAAGCCGCGCTGCAGCAGTTCCTTCACACGAAGCAGTCAGTCGTGATCCAGTCGGGCGAGGGCATGCTTGGTCTCTGGGGCGCCATGAAGAGCACGATCGAGCGCGGCGACACAATCGTGTGCGCTGCGAACGGGCTCTTTGGCGAGGGCTTTGCGGACATGGCGAGGGCTCTTAGCGCCGAAGTGTATGAGGTGAAAGGCGACTGGAAGCAAACCATGGACGTCGAGAAGCTCATCGAGGAGATCAAGCTGCGCAATCCGAAGTTGGTCACGATGGTGCACTGCGAGACCCCCAGCGGCGTGCTCAACTCGCTCGAGGGCGTCGGCAATGCTATTGAAAAGTACACGACGGACGGACTCTTCCTCGTGGACTTTGTGTCGAGTGCCATTGGTGCGCCGTTGAGCGTCGACGAGCTCAAGATCGACCTTGGCCTGCTGGCTCCTCAGAAAGCGCTCTCCGGCCCCGCGTCACTCGCGATGACCACTGTCAGCGACAAGGCCTGGAAGCGTATTGCGCAGAATAACTACGTTGGATACGACGCGCTGTTGCCGTTCCACCAAGTGGAAAAGAAAACGCCTCGTCTGTTCCCGTACACGCACAACTGGCACGCCGTGCGTGCGACGATGGCTGCATGCGACAACATCGTCAACGAAGGCGGCATCGATGCGGTTCTCGCGCGCCACCGCGAAGTGAGTACGTTCTGCCGTGAAGAATCCGCGAAGCTGGGCTTGAAGTTGTACTGTGACGAGAAGGCTGCGTCGCCTACGGTTACTGCGCTGGAGATCCCCGAGTGGTGCGAATGGCCGAAGCTCCAAGAGGAGCTTCGACAGCAAAAGGTGTTCGTTGGTGGGTCCTACGGCCCATTGCACGGTAAGGTCATGCGCATTGGGCACATGGGCACGCAGGCGGACAAGCAGTTGGTCAGCAAGGCGTTGGGAATCTTGGGACAAGTGCTGCACAAGCTCAAGTGAGAGTAATTCGGCTTGCGAAATATAGTCGATGCTTTTCATTGCATAGAAGGAAGAATTGGTTGCTTCGCTGGTAATAAAGTGCGTGAACGAATGGGTGGGGATCCACGCTCTGATAAAAAAAAAAAAAAAGGTGGGCTTTACTGCTGCTCTGTGGCAGGAAGCAGGGGGTTGTCGTGATGCTGCGGCTTGAAGTCGTAATGAACAATAGAGCTAGCACAACACACACAGGTATCTTCAGTTCGTGTTCCCACCACATCCAGCGTCGCACGTTGAGGGTGCTGCATGCGTGCTTACCACTTCGGGCTCTTCCTCGGGCGCGCCTACAATGCCATAGTCCTGCAGCGTATCCATGTCGTTCGTCATCTCGTTGGCTTCGGAGAAATGGCCCCTGCAGATCTTCAGATCCGTGATGGGGACATGGCGCTTCTGGATCTGTTGCTGCACAGACAGCAACGATCCAATGTCATGTTCATATCGCTCAAGCTCGAGAAATTTGGGAATGTGTGCGAGCGAAATGTACCTTGATGGCGAACAACCGCGTCGTCGTCTTTGTGCGGATCTTGAAATTGAGGTAGCTCCAGTTCAGCAGCTGCAACCAATCAAGCCGAAAGCACAGTATATGTGCTATCTTCTAGATGCCCTCGAGTTTTTACGCAGAGCGTACCCGCATGTCGAGGGTGACGTAGTGCACCACATCCGGCGAGATGACGAGCAGAGGCGTGCTGTCGAACATCTGAGCATTCCCATCATGTTGATGAGCATTTCGTGTCCGTGCCGTTGCAGCACGCAGACAACATTTGAACATGTTTTTTTGTTCTTACAGAGGGACCATCGCCAGCCCTATCAGTGGCGCCGGAGCTTTTCTTCTTCGGCGCCATTTTTATATGAACAGGAAAAGTCACTTGTTGCGCGCTTCAAGCAGAGCCGAAGAGTCCATACAACGGCGCCACTTTCGAGATCATGTGGCCGTCAGCTTCAGTCCAAATTAAGGCGTCGTGGGATGGAGGAATGCACTATAAATACGCCGAAAGCACTTCATGGGCCATCATGAACTTCATGCATCAGAAGCAGTGCTTTCGGCCAATCGTTGATGTTGAAGTTGTGGTTTCGGTCAATGAGCACGCGTATAATATCCAACGGCCCACATTGCGCGCGCATCTTGAGCTCGAATCTCCGAGAGCGGCATCATGCCAAGATGATTTTTTTGTCGCTTCCCAGCAAAAATCAAAGACTCACAGCTTCAATGTGGGCGTGCCGCTCAAGCATGACGCACATGCGTGAGCAGCAGTTCGCACCACTACGACTGCGCTACCTCCCGCATGAGCTAAGGCAGTGAGCAACAACTCCAGTCCAAAATGCGAACGATGGCAAGCTGAGTGTGTTTTTATGGGAAGACTGTTTTACTTTTTTTAATGGTTGTGTGCTCGATTATGCCTAGTCACCATCGATCTCGTTGGAAGAAGCAGGCTCGGGGGCGGAAGAAGCGGAAGGTCGTCAGGAAAGCATAACAATTACAAACCAACATGCCACGTAGACTTAAATTTATTCGTCCAGTTCGGCAGCGAGCTTCTTGGCCTTGTCCTTAACATCCTCGATACCGCCCACCATGTAGAACGCGGCTTCTGGGAGGTCGTCGTGGTCGCCCGCAAGGATCGCCTTGAACGACGCGATGGTGTCCTTCAATGGCACGAACTTACCGGCCTGGCCCGTGAACACTTCGGCGACGTGGAGCGGCTGCGACATGAACTTCTGCACCTTACGAGCACGCGCGACCGTCAACTTGTCGTCTTCCGACAATTCATCCATACCAAGAATGGCAATAATATCCTGGAGGCCCTTGTAGTCCTGGAGAAGCTTCTGCGTGGCACGGGCCACGTCGTAGTGCTCCTGGCCAATCACACGTGGGTCCAGCATACGCGACTTCGAGTCCAATGGGTCCACGGCTGGGTAGATACCGAGCTCCGAAATCTGACGCGAAAGCACCGTCGTGGCGTCCAAGTGCGAGAACGTGGTCGCTGGGGCAGGATCCGTAAGATCGTCGGCTGGCACGTAAATGGCCTGCACCGACGTAATCGAACCCTTCTTGGTCGACGTAATACGCTCCTGGAGCGCACCCAAGTCCGTCGCCAGCGTTGGCTGGTAACCGACAGCCGAAGGGATACGACCCAACAGAGCCGACACCTCCGAGCACGCCTGCGTGAAACGGAAAATGTTGTCGACGAACAACAACACGTCCTGGCCTTCCACATCACGGAAATACTCGGCGACGGTCAAACCGGTCAAACCCACACGCGCACGGGCTCCTGGAGGCTCGTTCATCTGACCGTACACGAGGGCGGCCTTCGAGCCCGTCGTCGTGCCGTCTTCGTTGAGCTTGATCACACCCGACTCGATCATTTCGTGGTACAGATCGTTACCCTCACGGGTACGCTCACCCACACCGGCGAACACCGACACACCACCGTGGTTGTTGGCGACGTTGTTAATCAACTCCATGATCACGACCGTCTTGCCGACACCGGCACCACCGAAGAGACCAATCTTACCACCCTTGGCGTAAGGGGCAAGCAAGTCCACGACCTTCATACCAGTCACCAAAATCTCGGCACCCGAACCTTGTTCAGTCAGCAGTGGTGCCGACGTGTGGATTGGCGCGTAACGCTTCGCGTTAATTGGACCACGCTCGTCCACTGGCTCACCAATGACGTTCATGATACGGCCGAGGGTTTCTGGACCCACTGGCACCTGCACGCCATCACATCATAAAACAGAAATATGTAATATGTCAGCGACCCAGCTTTACTTTTTTGCTTGTCAATTGAAGTGGGTCTCCGTGTCCACATGGACACCACGAGCTCATTCAAATCAAGCAAGACACGTACCATGATCGGGTTGCCGGTGTCGACGCACTCCTGGCCACGGACGAGACCATCTGTACCTTCCATAGCGATGGTACGCACGGTGTTCTCACCCAAGTGCTGGGCCACTTCAAGCACGATGCGCACGTTGTCCGTGGTCTTGATCTCCAACGCGTTGAGGATTGGGGGCAAGTTGTCCTTGAACTGCACATCGACGACGGCACCAATAATCTGAGTGATCTGGCCGACCGATGGCGCGGCCTTCTTGGCGTCGGTGGCGAGCGAGCGGGCGCCGCTGCGGAGTGCGTTAAGTCCCACGCGCGAAAGCATCTTCCTTGAACTTCTTCCGGTTACTTTTCCCTTCTGCGGCCGAAAGCGAAAATGAAAGAGCGCCGCAGACCGCCCAACGGGGGGGGGGGGGGGGGGGGGG
>JAADVP010000483.1:0-20576 GCA_023335675.1 Globisporangium solare | reverse complement strand
TTCCAGATGGCCAAACACCGCTCCTCAGCGCTCTCCAGCGTAATTATGAACTGCGAACCGACCAGCACTCGCCGAAGCGGAAAGACCGTGCGCTCAATCTGTAATGGGGCTCCCCATTACATGGGTTCCCGGGTCAGGAGAGTGTGGGTTTTCACCCACACGGGTTTTACCACCTCTTCTAAACCCACCCACTAAGTACAGTCGGTGACACATTAATATGTGTCACTCATGAACACTGTACATAGCCATTTGCATATTAGCCAATAAGACTAAGCCATTAGGATTTAATCCCATTGGATGATAGTCGGTCTGGACATCCGACTATCTACCAATGATATACATCGTAGGTTTCAGTCACAAGGATTGCATGTTAGCACTTTAAAATTCTAATTCACTTCTCAATTTGCACGTTAGCGCGCAAAGCTCCCTCTCTTCTCTTTGGACACAGCGTTACCGCTGCGCCCTTCCTCTCACCTGCGCTTCCTCACCGCACGTGTACGTCGTGTAACGAGTCCCGTTACAGGCTGCATGTGATAGCTGGCGTATTGAGGACTGCTGTGAATCACTGATGGCCACTTGGGTTGACCGCGACCATCACTCCCATTCGATCTGTCGCATATTATACGGTGTCACTCGCACGGGGGAGTACCGTTGAATGCCTGTTTTGTCGCCGTGCGAAACGTCGTGAGCTGGATGGCATCATGGCGGCGAGGCGTTCGTTCTGCTGCTGGCTTCGCCGCGAGCGAGGGCAGGGCAAGCGCAGCGCCTCAGTGCGCAATTCGGGCAGCGAGCGTCGTGGCCTCGTGCGGGCGCGTGCACGCCCGCAGGTCGCCTGCAGTGGCCAGTCCCTCCTCATTTTACGCGCGCGCGTGTCCTCGTAGGTCGCTTTGCTTCCTCTCTCTTTTGCAGCGATGAACATGAACAACTCGTTTATCGCGGGCGCGTACGTGAAGGGCAAGTACGCCATCACGCCCGCGGGCGTGGTCATGGAGGGCACGGGGCGGGCGTTCAGCGCCGTGTCCGAGGAGCTTGAGTGGGGCGGCACCGTCATCGGCCGCGGCGGCTCGGTCATCATCTCGCGCCACCGGCCGACCAACACGCCGCTCGCGCTCAAGATGATCAACATGTACGACAAGGGCAAGCGCGAGCAGGTCATCCGCGAGATCAACGCGCTCTTCGACTCGAACGTACGTACCGCTTGCTGCCATTGATGTGTGGAGATTGCAGCTGTCGTGCTCACCGTGTGGCTGAAGTGCCCATACCTCGTGACGTTCTACGGCGCGTTCCTGCGCGACAATGCCGTGGTGCTCGCGCTCGAGCTCATGGACGGCGGGTCGCTCGAGAACGTAATCCACCAGCTCGGCACGATCCCCGAGCACGTGCTTGGCAGCATCGCGTACCAGATCCTCTACTCGCTGTCGTACCTCAAGACACACAAGCGCGTGCACCGCGACATCAAGCCGCCCAACATCCTGATCGACAGCCGCGGCGAAGTCAAACTCTCGGACTTTGGCATCGCGACCGAGCTGTGCAACTCGATCGGTACGGCATCTCTCTCCATGCTGTCGGGGAACCCTTTTGATCGGTAGTGATGAAATCAGTTGCTGTTGTTTGTGTGCCTCTTTGAGCAGCGATGTGCGGCACCTTCGTGGGCACGTTCCGGTACATATCGCCCGAGCGCATCCAGCGCGCGCCGTACAGCTACAGCTCCGACATCTGGAGCCTCGGGCTCGTGCTCATGAAGACCGCCGCGGGCGTGTACCCGTACCCCAAGCACAAGACCTGCATTGAGGTACGGCAACCTGTGCGCGTGGATATGGCGATGGACAGGGCGAGCGCCTAAAGGATGCGCGTGTGCGTGCTTGTAGATGATCCAGAGCGTGCTCGAGTCGCCGCCGCCGACGCTCTCGAGCGAGTACTTTTCGCGCGAGTTTTGCGAGTTCCTGCAGCGCTGTCTGCAGAAGCAGCCGCTCGACCGCGCATCGGCCGATGTTTGTTAGAGTCGCCCTGGCTCCAGCGCTGCGGCGTGATTAGCACGTGCCTTATTTGTTGTATTGTTTGTTTGTTTTGCGCGCATGCCTGGCGCATGGGGTGGGATCTCACGCGCGTTGTTTGCTGTCTCTCTGTCCGCAGATTTAGAGAGCGCCGTGCGCAACGTGCACCAGTGGATCCAGTCGCTGCAGAGGTAAATAACACAGAAGTGCGTCCGCGGCTCGTGCAGTTTCCATGGAAAACGCGGAGTTGGCTTGATCAAAATTGTACCATGTTCTTCTTTATTCTACAAACGGTCTATCGTACTCGTTTAAATAGGTTTGTCGCTTCGTTCACGCCCGCTCCTTCTCTTTTTGTCTCCGCTCGTCTAATCTACAGCTCACGCACTCACACTCACACGCTCACTCACACATATATGCACTGGCGCCTCACTCGGCCTCAGTGCAGATGTTGTCCTTCGCCATGATGTACCCCATGGCGGCCTTGAGGCACGCCAGGTAGTACGCGGCCTCCGAGCCTTCCTTCGACTCGTCGATGGCGTACTCCTCCATCATGAACACTTGCGAGTGCAGGTGCGGGAGGTCGCTGCGGCTCAGCACGAACACCATCAGCGGCAAGAGCACGTCGGCCGACATGCACGACGGCGACACGCCCAGCATGTCGTTCGTCTCGCGGTACAGCACGCGCACAGCGTTCAGGAACGCCGCAAGCACGCACGACGGCACCAGGTACGGAATCTTGTTGAAGGCTTCGATCGACTTCGCAAACAGCACCGCATCCACGTCAGCTCCGCCGAGCACACCAGTGAGCTCGCCGTCCACGACCGACAGACCCGTTTCGTCGCTCTTTCTGCCCTCGACTTCAAACGGCAGCCCCACTTGGTGCAATCCCAAGATGCTCGCCTTCGCGACCTGTTCGCGCCAGGTCGAGTTCATCTCATCTAGTTCCGTCGACGCCGAGCGAAAGCACGCGCACGCAAGACGGCTGAACACCATTTGTTCCACGAACGCGCGAAGGATGCTGCGGCTGTTGGTCACAACCCACGCCTCTTCCGCGATCGCGTCGACGATCTCGCGGATCAGCGACTGCATCACGTCGCGGGCTTCACGGTTCGCAAATACATTCGCGTTCCTGCTGGACGCACGGGCCACGACCGCCGCCATAGTGTCTTGGCACACTTGGTCCAGAGCTTTCTTCAAAGCAGGCTTCATGAACTTGTACCGGTTGATCAGCTTCTCGAAACGAACCAACGCGACTGTTGGCAGGTCGAACGCGCAGGGCACGCGCTGCATGCCATCTGGGCGCACGAACTCGTTCAGGAACTGCTGCATGACCACCGACGGCGCGACGCCGTGCTTCTTCTGCACGTTGTGTTTCTTATCCGCGTGCAGGCAGATGAGTTCTTGCAGCCAGCGCGTTTGGATCGACAGAATGTGGTGCAAGTTGTCGTCCGCGAGCACTTGGTCTGCGTTCTCAATGCCGTCCAGAAGGCGCTGGTTGTTGCCGTCGATCGTCGACACCATGCTGCTGCGTGATTCCCGCGACGACGACGACTTCTCGGCGTCGCTTTCCAGGCCCTCTTCCTCCATTGTCATCACGAGCGTTTTCATGTCGTTGAGGATCGCGAGCGAACGCGTGCCCTTGGCGACCTCCGCGACCACTTGCATCTGCAACAACTGCACCTGTTCCTTCTTCGTCGCCGACGAAAACAGCGACTTCATCGAGCGCATCCACTCGAAGCGGCGGCCGAGCTTGGCCGCGCGCTGCTGCACTTTCTCGCTTTCCTGTTCGATGCGGTTCGTGAGCGACTCGAGGCTCGCGGCCTTGGTCGACGACTGCGACGCCGTCGATCCGCTCCAGTCGAAGCTGCGGTAGCGGCGCTCCTCGACGGCTCCGCGGCCCAGCTGCATCTCGGCGCCGTACGCGAACGTCGGCGGAATGGACGTGCGGCGGCGGCACTCGTCGTCCGTGTCGTCGTTCGCCTGCACCGTCTCGCACGCGTCATCCAGGTCGCAATCGGCCACGGCCACCACGCTCTTGCGCAGCAGCTCCGTCGGGTAGCTCCCGCGCGGCGCAGAAGGCGCGGCTCCCTCGATGATGCCCATGCTCGCTTGTCGTCTACGCGGCCACTTGCAGAATGAGCGAGCGCGACAGACAGCAACAGCAACATCCGCGCCCCGTCTGCGCACACGATCCCAACCCTCGACATGAAAAAGGGGATGCGGGCGAGAGCTGGCGCACGTGGGCGGACGGCGTAAAAAACGCGGATTTTTTCGGCGGCGAGCACATGCGGATCGGGGACGCACGGGTTATGCGTTTTCACAGGAGAGTTTCCGATACAAACAACAGCGACGAGGTTTTTTCCTCCAGCGTTTGCATCGAGACAAAGAGGTGACGACACTGGATTTGTGCGAGCCTTGCGCGCTTGGATCGAAGAATAACCAACAGTGTGCGAGGCAGCGCTGGCCCCAACTCCCTGGACGTTTTCTGAGGAAAATGGCTTTCTCCAGCTCCCGAGCATGCACACTCGGTTGCTGTATGCAACTGCTTCCGAGTTGATTCTCCAGCCATCTGGGCGTCGGCGCAGTTGGCGTTGCACATTGTGGCTCAGCTTGCTGCGGATAGAGTGTGCGTTGGCAAAATTTTCCAACCGCATGTGGGCGTGCACAGACTCCGAGAAGAGGTTGCCCCACTTTCTTTTTCTGGTTTCGCGTGCGGCTTTGCAAAACCACATGGAGATCCGCTTTGTCCGCGACTTTTTTTGGTTTCTGGCTGCCTGGCAGACTATCCACAGGCATTATATCGGACAATATCGCCTTTCACGTGTAAATCCTGACTTCTCCCAAGGGACGCGGACGCTTGATTGCTTTGGGCGAATAAAAATACACTTTCTTGCTGAGATGTTTCCTGGGAAATCCCCGATATTCGGCCAGCGGAAAAAAAGCACTGCGACATGTGTTGTATGGCCATTGAGTATGCCGCCAGGTTTAAGTCAACACTGCGTTCTGGACTACGAAACGCCCCAGCAACTTTTGTTCTTCCCTAACCAGCTTTCTCGTGAGTTGACGTGAAAGATCTGCCCGAAGCTTTTTTGGTCAAACCAGGAATGCGGCGCGAGACAACTCGCTGCAGTTGCGCTGTATTCAACATGCTGAATATTTCGGCAGTGGGTTTCTTTCTTTCTTCGCTTGATGCTTGTTTCCGAGCTACAGTACTGTGAAGGGTGCTCGCTTTCATGTAGGTCCCCAAGGAGGCTCACCGATATGCAGGAACGGCGCCGCCGTCATGTGCCTTGCATCGAATTCGAACGCAGCGCATCCTCTTCGTTGTCGGTCGTGGCAAAGTCCACGTCAGGACTGAAATAGATTTGCCTTGACCGTCCGAATGACGCAAGAGCACGCTCGTCTTTTCCATACAAAGCGCGGCTTCAACATGGCGCTTCTTCCCGTGCGCACGATGAGGAAGATGGATGGGGATGATGAGCCACGCGATGGCGTCCAAGTGCGGCAATGTGGCGTCCCGGTCTGCTGCATACAGACTGCGTACGGTACTGTATCGCGGTTGAAAGCTGATGTCCGATGTCGTCTGGATCGAAATTGCAGTGAGCAAGTGGAGCATCGCGTGATGTGTCTCCAATATGTCGGGGGATTAAGAGTCAGGGGAGAACAAGAATTCAGATCCGTCACGCCATGGCAAATGGACTCAGTTGGACACCAAGGCGCAGCCACAGTGCCTATCGGATATTGTGGGCTGTAAGCGAGCAAGCAAGCCCAGATTGCGTCCGGGCATAGAGAGAAGCAACGAAACGCACTGCTTCTCTGCGTCCCCGACCCGCAAGTCACGCTCCCATACCAACAACCCTGCACGCGATCTGCGCTGCCTGTTACCTGTTACGTGCAGCTGCGTCGCATGGGCTGCTGATGTGTAGGATATTTGCTCCCGATCACAGCGTGGAGTGTCGAGACCGTTTTTGCCAATTGCATGCGCTTTGTGCTCGTGTTGCGCGCGGCCAGCCATCAGCGCAAAGCACCCGCGCATGTGGGTCGTTGTTCCGTTAAGCCGGTGTCACTCGGATAGTCAGCGAAAAAAGGCAGCGATAGTGTGATTGGGAAGGCCACGATTTGCGGTGATGAGGTTTTATTAGATCTGACAGGTTACCGCTTCAAATCGTACCGTAGCCAGGCAGCATCGCTGGCAGCACGCAAGTTGCGAGCGCACGTTCGGGGAACCACGCGCGTGGCGGCCATGGCTGCATTTCTGTGGCAGCGCGCTCTAAAATTCGATATTGGCGCATGTCGAACGGGTGGCGACCACGCATGCGCGCTCAGCTGAGCGGTGTCGTGCGCTTCGACGCGCGAGGGGGCCCACGGCCTGATGCACGGTACGTACTACGGCGGCGGCACGATGGCGGCGGTTTAGTGCTTTTTTGAGAAGCAACAGCGGAGGTACCGAGCAGAGGCACCGAGCGCAGCCACAGCGACAGCGCGTGTGCAGATCGCATCTGCGCATTAGCGGCGGGCAAAAAATGCCACGCACGCGGCTGCGGAACTGCGTCGAACGAGCAAAAGTGACGGGCGCCAGAAGAGGAAAAGAAGAAAACAAACACGGAACGAATTACCGAAAAGCAGCAGCCGAGATCGAGTGGCTGGTGTTGGCTCCGCAGCAGCAGCGGCGGCGTGGGCTTCGTGATCGGCTCTTGATCTCGCGTATTCACTCTGATGCGCTCTGGCTGTCCTTCCAAACAGGACTCCACGTCGTTCCGAGACCTCAAAGCGCGCGGCACAGAGCGAAATGAGGTTGTCACTGCTTCGTGGTCGACGCAGGATTCAAACGGAACTCAAGCTGCGTATCTGCGTCTGGAGCAACTGCGACGTAGCACACGCGCAACTAACGCGAGTCTCGACGTGACACAGCTGGCCCTTTCCAATGGCTTGACGTAAAGTTCCGATTTGATTGAGGTCCTACACCCCACACACGCGGATGCCGTCGCCCTGTTTGCTCGAGACACGTTCGAACTTCGAGAGCAGAATTTGCGCATCCGCAGGCTTCCCGATGTTGCTTTACGCAGATTCCACAGTGGCCTCACCACGCGAAAGCCGCCGCACGCTTCCTCCTGACGCGAAAGAACCCAAGCATCGGCGTCTGTCTCCGTCCAGTTCTTGTGTCGTGAGACCGAGGGCAGCCCTCTAATTTAACCTGCTTCCAGTATGGAGCAAGGCGCGTTGTCATTGTCGCGAGCACGCGCAGAATCTCTTTCCACACGGAAAATTGGGGCCGAGTGACGCAAGCGCACGATGCGATGAACAGCTTCGGTGTTCTTCGCGGTTCGGCGATCGCTGTCTGTCCACATAACAGCTTCAGGAAATCGATCTCCTACCAACAGTGCTGCAGCGTCATCGCAATGGTGGACAGTTTTGGCGCAGGTCGAGGTGCGCTCGCCCACGCGCCACTTGCTTCTTCTGGAAGCTCCGCCGAGGCATGAGTCTCTCTTTTTCCGGGCTCAAGCTTCGGTCCAAAGGATCACGGTAGTTCGAGCGTGCAACAGTGACGCGCGACAGAAAAGAGAGAAAGCACATACACACTCGCACATGGACCTGACAACGACACAAGCGCGATTCGTACAACGACAGCAGCAGCGAGATGCGCGCGCTCACCACGAAATGGCGCGGCATAAACCAGCATTTGGCGACAAAAAGGCGCGACTGTATGGACGAATTAACAACACGTTGCGTCTACGCACGATTTTTTTTTCTACGGAATGCCAGAAGGAGAGAGCGCATTCACCCACCCCAGAACGCCGGCGCTCTTTATTCGTTCTTCTTCTGCTCGAGCTTCTTCAGCGCACGCTTGCGCAGCGACAAGTGGGTGATCGTCGCCATCTACAATCACAGCAAACCACAATGGTGAGCAACCTCATTCAACATCGCTCCTTCCCTACAAATATGTGCGCGCGTACCTTGCTCATGAGCCACACAGGCGCGTTCTCGTAGACCCAGATCTGGAGCGCGTGCGGCCAGTACGGCGAGACGAGCGTCTCGTAGCCCAGGTTGGCGACGGCGGCGCGCGCGTACGTGGCCGGCGAAGGAACCATGAAGCTCGAGTGGCGGATCTTGGCCAGCTTTGTGGACACGAACATGGGCACGTGGCACTGCACGTGCACCTTCTTGCTCTTGTACTCGTCAGCGAGGCACAAAGTGAGCTGCTCCACGTACTGCTTCGTGGCCGAGTACTGCGAGAGCAGCGGCACGACCAAGCGGCCCGAGCCCGAGCTCAAGTTCACGACCACACCGCGCTTGCGCTGCGCCATGCCCGAAAGCACGAGCTTGGTCATGATCGTGGTCGACGTCACGTTGAGCTTGATGAGGCTGTCCACGCGCTCCATCGAGAGCTGGTCAAAGTACTCCGGGAAGTCGTACGACACGCCGACGTTGTTGAAGAGCACGCCGACGTCCTTGACGCGCTCGATCACGTCCTCGATCGACTTGCGCACGCTCGGCTCGTCGATCTTGTTGAAGTCCACGGCGAGCACCTCGACCTGCACCTTGGGGTACTTGGCGAGGATCGCGTCGCGCACTTCCTCGAGCTTCTTCTGCGTGCGGCTCATGAGCACAACGTTCGATCCCTTGCGCGCGAGCTCCATGGCGAGCCCCTTGCCGATGCCGTCCGTGGCGCCCGTGACGATGGCCCACTGGCCGAACTTCTTGAGCGGCTTGGCCGGGCGCAGGAAGAACGCGTAGAGCGAGCCGAGGAGCGCGAGCGCCACGCGCGTCACGAGCAGACCGCCGATGGCGGCGAGCGCCTTGAGCCCCGCGGGGGCGTCCGCGAACGCAGCGAGCACGCGGTCAGCCATTTGAGCAGGAAGATTCGCAAATGAGTTGCTCCACACCACCACAGATCGAAAACCTTCCACATATGATGCCAGATTCTATATAAGGTTTCGAAGGTCTCCTAGGAGAGATGACATCCATGGGAACTCGCCGATGACGACATGATGTGGATGGACGACGCACGAATAAACATTTAACGGATGCACGTGTACGTAGTATTAGCGTGTGACGGCGAGGAAGCGCCTTCTGCGGCGCGCTACTCCATCGTGTCCATGCCGCCCGCGCCGAGCGGGAGGCGGTCGTCACCCTGCTGCTGGTTGTGCGCGCCGCCGCGCTGTCGCCGCTCCTTGTCCTTCTGCATGCGGCTCTGGAACTTGGCGCTCGTGACGATCTCCGCGTCCATTGCGCGCAGCTGAGACGACACGAGCATGAGCTTCTGCATCTCCTCCTGCAGCCGCAGCATCGCGTCGCCGGCGTACGCGCCGTCGCTCTCTTCGTCCTCCAGAACGAACTTGACCATCGCCTTCTGCTTGTCGATCACGGCCGCCATCTCGCCCTTCGCGATCAGCTCCAGCAGCGTCTTCTCGGCAACGACAGCTTCGCTTTCGTCCCAGCCAGACGCTTTCGTCATCTCGCCCAGCGCGATGGTCACGTACGTGCGCGTCAACTGCAGCAGCTTCTTCTGCTTGAGCGCGTCGAGCACTTGCTTGACGAGACCGACGTTGCCGTCTTTCAGGAACGCTGCGCCATGCTTCTGCGCCACCTCCACGCATTTCTCGACGTCTTTGGCCGGAGAGAACGCTTTGCTGAGCTCGACGTACGCGACGCAGTGCGTCTCCACATGGCGCGTGACCACGAACGGCGTGTACTTCGGAAGCACGGGCGGCTCGCCGCTCAGGATCAGCGACACGAGTACCAGTTTCTTGTACGACTCGATCACGAACGCGCTCAGCGACACCGCAGGCGCTGTGCATGCCATCGTGAAAAACTCGAGAGCTTCCTGGTACCGCTTCTGGCCCACGTAGAGCAGGCCTCCATAGTAAGCGTAGCTCAAGAAATCGACTGAGCTCACAAGCCCGTGCTGAGCATGAACCTCAAAGAGAGGCCTGTGGCAACAAAAACAAAAACACGCACGTCAAAAGCAAACATGGCGTGAGCAGTCTGACGATATCCACGACTGCGCATGCTGGCAGCACACAGGCACGCACTGGTCCAAGATCTCCATTGCCGCAGAGTAGCACTTAGCCTGCAGGCATAAAAAGAAAAACTGACTATGGATCGGAGTCAGCTCGGTGTGGCCGTGCTGGTAGAATCGGCGAAGCAGCGACTTGAGAGGGAAAAGCGTCTTGATGCTCGCGTTCAGGTCAATGGCGATCACCGCGTACAGCACGCTCAGACTGCTGACTACGCAACAGTGTGAGTATGTGGTTAGTCCGAGAAGCATTCGTACATGTCGGTACGATGGAAATCGAGAGTGAGAAAGCGGTGTCACTCAAGCACAATCGCATCACACACCTCGACTGATTTCCTTGGACGCCACCGACACTGGCACCTGATACAGAAACTGCGAGATTTGAGCCAAAAAGCGCCCTGAAGCCGCAGCAAACTGCTGCTTTGCCTCGGGTGTGGTGCGGCGAGCGCGCCACTGCTCCATCTTGCTCGCCTTGGCCGATCTGTCCGATGCACAAAGCGAGAAAAGAAATGTCAACCATTGCATGAATATGCGACGTGTCAGCGTGGAACGGAAGGAGACACGTACAGCAACAGCAAGAAGCTCTGCGGCTTGCGCTCGACGGCGAGCGCGTCGTGCGCCAATGCGAGATCCAGCTGCTCGACGGAGGCGACCTTGATGGCTCCCACGAGCTCCTCGGAGCTGAGGAACCGCGCCAGCGTGAGATCCGTCTGCTTGCGGTCCTTCTCGCCGTCCGCAAAGCGCTCCTCGGCCGCAAGGTGGTCTTGTAGGATCTTCAGCGAGCCCCACGCGTCGAGGGGGGCGGCGGCGCTCGGCGCCACGGGGGAGGACGGAGTCGCCATCGCGGTCGGAGTTGCTGTTGCTTTGGATTTCTTCCTCGTTTTGAAGCTGCGCGACTTGAGCGCGGGTACTACTTTTGTAAATTGCGAAACTGAGGCTGTTGGCGCCACCTTCACGCAACATTGCAGGTGTGGCGACTTTGCACAAAGTCGACAAGCATCTTATACCAGCAAAGGTCCATCATTATGAAATATGCAGCTTTGTATGCAAACTCTATCGCTCTCCTCTATTGCATCACAAGCGCCAGCTGCACTTTCTTCTGGCGCACGAGCGCGATCGGGTTCTTCATGCGGATGACGCGACAGAGCGCGTCGTTACCGGCGTTGAACACGCGGTAGATGCAGTAGCTCGAGCCGTGGATCGCCGCCTGGTCGAGCTCGTTCATGCTGATCTCGAACACGGCCTTCTCCATCGTACGCGTCGACTTGACCTCCACGTACTCGGTCACCTTGCCGCTCGACGAGATCGTGATATCGTACGGACGGCCGGACTCTTCGTGCTCGTTTACCCACTCGACCTCGACCGCGCCGTTGTCCTTGTGGCTCGCCACCAACTGCTTGTACACGTACTCCTCGCCCCAGCGCCCGATCGCCTCGCGCTCATCCTTCGTCATCGAGTTGCCGACGCTCACCACTTGGTCTGCCGTACTGCCCACGCCTCCGCTGCTACCAGGGGGTAGAGGCGGCGGTGGGAATGGCTGGTGGTACCCCGAGTTTCCTGCATACGCTGACGGTGGTAGCGCAGGAGGGTGATTTCCGAACTCAAAGGGTTGGCTGCTGTTTGGGCCCGTGGTGTGCGTCATCGCGCTGTCATTTGAGAGGGGAGCAGTCGTTGGCGCCATGTCGTAGCGGGGACGCTTGCTGGAGCTGCTCACTTCGTGTTCATCCTCAAGCTCGCCATCCTCCAGCAGTGACCGAGACCGCTTTCGCTGTTGGTCTTCATCGCAAGTGATGCTGCTCTCTACTCGGTCTCTCGATGCGTTTGTCCACGGCGGACCCGCCTCCCGTGGATCTAACGGCATCAGCTGCTGCGTGTCCACCAGCCATTTCTCCATTAAGTCAGCACTTGGTTGCATCGACGCCAGGTACATCACATTCGCGACTGTCGCGGCAAGCTGAGCTCCAAACCACTTGCGACTAAGCTCCATCAGAACCTCGTAAAACCTGCTCATGTCGCTATCGCCATTCGCTCGGTTCGTGTACAAAACTGGAGACGGCGACGCTGTGTCGAGAAAGCAGGGCAGGGACGTGTGACGAAGACTAAACTTGTTGCCGATTCGGTAGACAACATGGAACCCACCGTCGTCTGCTACTGCCATGCACTTTAGATCTCGGCACCTCCTCACGATCTCATTCTGGGGCAACAGGTCGTAGTACGCGCGGTGGTGATGGAACAGGAAACGTTGGGCCACGCCAATGCTCTCTTGGACTTTTGCGCGGAACAGATCGCTCGATTCCTTCAACGCTCCAAGCGCAATTACTTCGTACGCGAGATGGGACTTGAGCGATTTAGCCCCACAAAAGATAGTCAAAAAGTCGCGGACGTGGGTCACTTCGTCCGTACTCTGCTGTTGAAAGTCCACAAAATGTGTCCAAGGGAACAGCGACAAAACGTCGATCTCCTGTTGTTGGCCCTGATGCGAGCCGACAAAGTCTCCCTGAGGCAGCTCACTTTGGTCGTTGATAAACAGATCCACAGGCTTCGAGAATCGCTGAGCACGAAGCGTAGGAAAGAATGCGCTCTGCTGCAGCGTCCATTGAAAAGACGGATCTTCCTTTGTCCACTCATGCGAGTCCAATGCGTACGCGTTCGACCACATCACCACTAACGACTTGACCAGCATCGTGATTTTCTTCCGCTGCTTGTTTTCATCCCCAGTTAGCGAGCTTGCCGCCTCTGAAACCCACGTACACCATTTGCTTGGATGGGATACAATGTGAGACGCCAACGATTGAAGCTTCACGACCTTGAATACTGGATCGAGCTCGTCCGTCAACTTCGTGTCGAGCGCAACCAAGTTCACTCGATCCGACCTCAGGTCATTGCGATCTTTCCATAAAGAGATCAACAGCTTCTGCAGCCCACGTTCGTCATCAGTAGCTGGAAGAACCGGTTCATCTTTCGTAGAGCAGCACACGAAGCTACCGCCATCGGCTGACAGTCGGGATACAGGAAGCCATGGAACTGTTTTCAAGCATTTGCACATTCGGCGAAGCTCCTCCTTGGTTGCCGACGACTTCTTTGCATGCTTCGCAAAGACCTTTAAAGCAGGCAGCACAACTCTCTTCCACCGCTTCTTGCTCTTGTACTCCTGTGGCTGGTCCTTGAGCTGGCTCAAACGAGCGCACAGTGACAGGATCGACGGCTTTTTATCAATTCCACACAGCTCCGTAAAGAAATCGCGGAGAGAGATCGGGTATAGTTGCTCCAAAGCGATCAAGCTGCCGTTGTACTCTGTTGATGACCACACCACGTCGTTTTTGCCAGCAAATTTTCTCGCTTTTGCCTCCTCGTTGTTCACGAATATGAGCGTTTGTCCATCAAATGCCTGCTTGATGGCTTGAGCATTTGACTCGTCGCCTTGTGCTTGGTCCCACAGGAACGAGTACACTCGCGTGAGTTGTGAGAGCTCCAGTACGTCCGATTCACCACGCGACGAGAGCTCAAGAAGCACTTTCAATACGTCGTCCAAACTTGGATATTTCTTAAGCTTCAAGATCTCATCAGTCAACGTTTCGTTTGTCCACGAAATAGTCGAATACGGAACCATCGATTCTGAAAACAGCGCCTTTGTCGCAGGAGAAGATAGCCAAAGTGAAGAAGGCTGATGAAATTCACCATCAGAGCCCTTCAACCACTCCAAAGTCTGCCAGAGCTCAATCATCTCGTCGGGGACAATTTGATCTAAGCCTGATGGCCAACGCTTATCCAGGAACTGCGCCAATTCTTCTGAGATGTCGTCCTTGAGGCTTGATGCTGCTTCTGCTTGAATCCACAATAAAAGTTGCTGCACGCCAACCACAGATCGGGGATCTGCAACGTCGAGGAGCTCTGGGAGCTGGCAAGTCTCAATTAACAGCTTGCGCCACATTGAATTCGTAGAATCTAGCTCGTCAGAATGGAAGTCTCCGAAATAGTCGAGCGCAACCACATTGAAGACGCTGCCACTAGACGCGCTCAGTTTCTCAAGAAGCCACTTCATCAGCTGAGGCATCTCTCGAGCTGTAGATGGTAGTACAACCAGTAGGCTTGTTGCTGATCCTGACACTATCGTGTTCGTGCAAGTGTATAGCTGCATACCCTCTTCGGTGACCTTTCCAGCTGGGCAGTGGCGGCAAGACGCCACATGGGACGCGAGAAACCTCGTGTAGCTTGTCATCGTTGCCTTCGCAGAATGCCATTGTTCGCTTGCAGCTTCAAAGTGCTCCATCGCGAGTGAGATCATTTTCGGCATGATATGGTGCAAGATCAGGTCATGGTCTTCGATGGTTTTCAGTTTCACCTGGCCAACCAAGAACGATCTCGTGTCGGGCATTGCACTCAGTGCGGCAGCAAACTCGTCATCCAACACGTGCAAGTCACCATATACGCTCTGCAAATCCTGCGGTTGCTTCTGGGTCTGCTCTCGGGCGTCATTGTGTAGCAGTGGGAGGAATAGAGCATCATGGGTATCCATCAACGAGACCCATTTCGTCGTGGACTGATCTTGAAGTGGGAAACACTTGACCAAACGAAGTTCTTGAAGCAACAAGTCGGAGTTGCGATCCTTCTTCCATAATTTCCCAAGCACTCGCAGGATATTTGCTGTCCATGTGACGCTGTTCTTCTCTGACGCGTGTGACAGCAGCTGGAGGATGTGAGAAGCCCTCAGCTTTTCAATCCGCAGCTGATTCTTCAGGACTATCGGCACGTTCTTTGACAATTCCAGGTGCAGCAATTTTTTGCGAAGCGTGGAGAATAAACGGTCTTGATCTTGCACCAACACACTCAGTATCTCCTCATCTTGGACCATCTCCCATGCGTCAAGCAGCTCAACGGGACGCATCATCTCGAGAGTCGAGTTTTCCAATGTCGAGCATGCCGGCAAGAACGGAACCAAACTGATTTCACGCATAATATCCAGCACAATTCCTCTGAACGGTGCCTGGATTTCGTTCTCAAGAGGCAACAGCGAAAGAAGATGCCTTGCACCATGAACCACATCGAAACTTGTCAGTAAAAGTTCGTCGACGTGACTCACGATAGCCTGGCGCATGATGAGAGTAAACTGAGAAATCAGCCACTGGTTCCATTCGCTTCCATTCACAATGGCTTCGCGCGAGCTTGGGACTTCAAAGTCACCTTGCAAAATGAAGCGGAATCCATACGAGCGCAACGGCAAGTAAGCAAATACTTGCTGTAGTGGAGGGCGATCGCCCGCTGAGGTGCTCGAATCAGGCAGCGGAAGCGCCAGTGCGATTTCTGCTACGCGAGCTTGATCCGAAGAGGTTGAGAATGCGGCAGGAGCAGGAAGAGATTTCTTGATGACCAGCCACTGTTGTTGCGAGACTTTAACATTGTCCGAGTTTCTCTGTCTGATTTGCGAGAACAACTGCACGTTTTGGTGGCTGTCTCGGTGGCTTTCTTCTTTCAGGAAATGTAGCTTCTGGTTGTACACGTCGTCCTTGATGCGCAGCTCTTGGATGCGACGCAAAAAGAGCAGGATGGAGGGCTCGAACGCCAACAAGGATTCAGAAATCTCATCCTTCCGCTGCATAGACGACGTGTTCAGCGGCAAGACAAACGTTGTTCCTGGACGAGACTGCCATTCGGACTGACTGTCGATCCAGTACGGCAAGATGTATCCGAGACCAGCTCCGTGTTCCTCGTTCTTGGAGTTGAATCTGATATGGAACCCATTCGAATGAACTTGCGGGCTGTCCGAGATCTTGAACACACTCTTGAAGCCAATGCCCTTTTTGCCAATGCTCGTATTCGAGTCTAGCGACGACTTCGTAGAAGCGCCGACATCACAGATCGCCTGGATGTTTGCTGGCGTGAAACCTCGTTCGTTGTTGTGGAAGATGATCTCTTGGTTCGACGTCAGAATGAACTCACCCCTCGCAATCTCTCCCGGACGGTAGCTGTTGTCGTCTGCATTTTGAAGCAGCTCAAGCACGAAGTGCGTGTTTTCACTATACAACTCATCACTGAGTCGTTTCAGCGCACGCTCAAGTCGTTGCTGCTGGATCTTGAGCACCGACGATGCCGCTTTGTCCTGAA
The DNA here is from genome assembly GCA_023335675.1 of Globisporangium solare. NCBI lineage: Eukaryota > Oomycota > Peronosporomycetes > Pythiales > Pythiaceae > Globisporangium > Globisporangium solare. Next base: position 4,463 of record JAADVP010000483.1, on the reverse strand, counting down.
TGTTCAGACCAATCCCAAACTGCTCCTTACGGATTTGATTAATGCACTCGTAGCAGGACTCCGGGGATGACGAAAAACCGCAACGCTCATCTGTCTCTGATCCGCCACCATCGGCTGAAGTAACAGGCAATTCGCTCTCGACAGGTCGGTCGGCTCTCGTGAAGCGATCGGCGATGGCTTGCATGTTGTTTGCACTCGACTGCACGTTCACAGTTGACTGGGTTGGAATGCCAACTCTGCTTTCCTTCACTGCACCATCAGCAGAGCTAGATTTCACATTTTGAGTCGCGTCCAGCTTGTCAACCCATTCGGCGCAATTCACGAGTCTGCCAACCGTGGAAAGTGACACCTTTTCAGCATCACCCTCACAAGCCTCCCAAACTCTTCCTGCGAACAGTGATTGCTCAAGCTCGCTTGATCCAGAGACAACGACTTCCTCGAGCAGCTTGTAGACCCAGCCAGCGAACTCATTCGGTACACAGAGCACGATTTCCAACACATATCGCTCAATTGCAGAAACGACATTCGGGTTTGCTTGCGTCGAGCTGCTGTTCATCGATGTGAAGTGATTTCGGAGGTGAGCTTGAATGAGCTGCTTCGGGAAGTTGCTTTCACCGCCGTTCTTGACAATCATTGATATCAGGTGCAACGCGATCTGACGCGGCGGAACGAGCACTCCCGTGGACGCGGTCGAGCTGATGAGCATTTCTAAAGCTGACGGAGTCGAATCCTCGTTGATACGAAGGATTGCACCATTCAAACAATACAAAAACATCAAAGATCGCGATGACGACGCATGATCAAGTAAAATCATTTCATGCGTGCGGATAAAATAGCGCAACGATCCACAGTATGGCGCATAACGCTGCCGCCAGTTCGTGAATTGCGCTATGTCCACGAAAAACGGGCAACGAAGCAATTCGGCGACTGCTTCGTCGCTTTTCTTTAATCGCAACGGCTCACCTGGTATAGCGACGCTGTTCTCTGGATCGCAGTGAAGATCTTTCGTAGAAAGTAAAGCGCTCGAATACTTCGCAATGGATGCAGTAGTTTCATTGCGCTCCACTGCCAGCTGTGCTTCCTCCATGATTTCGCCTATCGATTCGATACCCATCTCAGTGAGCGTGTCGAGACTGAACTCAAGGCGCGTTCGTGCTGCCACCTGCTGCATCATCTCACGCTTGGTCTCTTGGGAGTGGGAAGCAGAATGCAACGCCAGGACGCATTGCTGGATGAAGCTCACAACTTCCGAGCGGTCAGCGCTCGTACTATCGCCAACGCCTGACTTGTTGGCCGTAAATTGTTCAAACGATTGAACCCAAGCTTGATTTCTTCTGCCTTCGTCCGCCATACACTCATTCCACTGTTCGAGAACCAACTCCAGCACAGATCGATCCTGTGTCACGCCACTCCTGCTGTTCTGCGGCTTCGCACCCAAAACTGCCTGCATGTCAATCTCCAGAGAGATGAAACACATGAGCAGCTGTTCAAACGACTCGATGCGATTGCTTTCAGTGAACTTGTTGAGGCACTGCTCAATCTCGGGCTTGACCTTCTCCAAAGTCAACGTTGATTCAGCACGCTGATCGGGTTTCTTCGACACTGCACTGGATCGCTTTGGCTGCATTTTGGCTTCGTCTTCTCGCTTGCCACTCTTTGACTCATTTTCACCCTCCTCCTCGTCGCTTGAATTGCTATGGCACACGCAAGTACAAGAGCACTTGCACGTGTCTACCCCGACACAGCAACAGTCGCATTCGTCCCCACTGTCATCGTCATCTTCTCCTTTCGCTTGCTGTTCTGCGGGACCTTCCTGAACTTCTTCGGCTTTCTCGTCGGGTAACTTGTCATCGTGCGGCAGCAGCGCATGAATCTTTGCCATGATGCCACAGAGCACCCACGTCACAACCTTGATCCGCGAGTGATTCTTGCTTTTCTGTGTCGTCATTAAGAACCGTGTGAGCTGATTGCGGATCTTCAGGTCGGTCTCAGCAATCTCCTGCGACGATATCTGCTTCTTGTTGGCTTGCTGGTCAGACGAAGCTCTCCGCCTCAGCACGTTATCCAGGTACACATCGACATCCGTCACTCGCTTCAGCATTTCCAGAGACAGAGACGCCGTGCCTCCACGACGAGCTCGCTTCTTCCATTCGTTAGCCGCTACTCCTTCCTCTTGCTTGCTCTCGCTGCTGTTGAGATGGTTCTGTAGAAGCTCTTCGAGCGCTCGCTTGCGATTCTCTACACTGAACTTCTCTTTCGTGACCTCGAACACCTTTTCCGCAATCCCCTTCTGGAACTCTTGCTCAATGCTCTTCATCTCTTTCATCTCCTGGTTCGAGAGTCGACGGAGCAAACCAATGTACACGCCAAAGCCGGTGGGGTCGATCGAGACTCCAACGGCTTCCACGTTGGGCTGTCGATATTGCTGGGCCAGATACTGCAGAAACTGGTTGCGGTCGATATGCGACGAGTTGCGGAACGCGTCGTGGCCGAGAATCGTTTCAAACTGCCGGAGATGGCTCAAGATGTCGCGCGTCGACACATTCAGCATCGCGACGGCCCCAGGATACATGGACTGCACGGCTTCGGCGTGCAGAAAGGAATTGCCGATGCGCAGCTCATGGAACTCGCGAATGCCCTCGTGCATGAGAAAGGCTTGGAAGCACTCGTAGAGCGTGTTGATCCGCCGACTCTGCACAAAGCAGGTCACGAACGTCCACACACGCTGATTCAGCGTGTGCACCTGCCGGAGAACGGGCAGCTGCATGGAAGACACGCCCAGCAATTCTTCAAACTCATTCACATCTAGCAGCATAACAACAACGAAAATGCACATCGCAAACGACAAGAGTCAGTCGTGCGTTGCACACACAAACCGACAGAGAGGGACGGGAACGTACGGAAATGCGCGCACACGGCTTGCGTGATGCTGTAGACGGTGAGTGCCGATGGCGGCGCCGAGGGGTGCGAGCGGCCGGAGCGCATCGACTCGATGAACGTGACCACGTCATTCTGTAGGGTAGGCGAAGCACTGGGAGGCGCTGGAAGTGGCGGATTCACTGGCCTTCCCGCGCTCAGTGGTGGTGGAGTCGGCAGTCGGGAGTGCGGGTGGTGGTGCGCGTAGCCTGCGGTCGCTTGGTGCGGCAGCGGTGGGTACGGCGGGCGGTACTGCGGCGCGCTCGAGTGCTGCTGCTGGAAGTGCTTCCAGTTGCGGGTACCGCCGTTGCCACTGGACGAGCGCCGCATGCTCTCGCTGCTTCTGCCTGGATTAACGGACTGCGCCGAGTGCGGACGCCACCAATCTGAGCACTGCGTCTAAATAGAGTGGCACACCTTATACATTCGCATCTGACTCGGCCTACGCAGAATCTGATTCCGTCTATCGCGCCCTTTCGTGCATGCGGAGTCCTCATGCAGGTATGGATGAGAAAAATAGATTGTATTGTTGTGCGACCAATAGTATTTTTATTTATTGGAACCAATTATTGGTTGTTCCAAAATACCAATGTATCCAATACCAATGGATTGTTCTATCTGCACCAAGTATTGTTTGTAACTGTCAGGCACGTCGCGATCGAGCTCGTCTGCCACGCGCTTATTTAGATAGGCACACAGAAACTTAATGTAATGGGGCGCTGTTCACAACAGTCCCCAAAACACGGCACACACGCTTGTGCGAACGAGGAAGCGTCTCCCGACTTGGAGGGAGGGGGAAGAAGACTTGTGCCGAACGCGGTAAAATTGCAACTGAATTGAAATGTAATTACGGTTCCTGTCGCTACTTATGAATGAACCCCAAGGGCTCCTAGAGGTTTACAAGTAAAACCTACACATGCAGAAATAAACCTATGAATCAGATATACAAAACCTTGGGTATACCGAGGCTCAACCTAACGGAACTTGAACTTGAAGTATCGCGGAGATTCCCTGCAAAGTGATTGGCTCGCGCCATTCACTTCAAATGGTAGAGACACGGCGGCCGCGTCACCAGTATAGTTTCCCAAGCAGGAACCATCATTCTGTACTGATTAGTACATAATGCAACCACTTTGTACTGATTAGTACATGTGATCAACACCCTGCACTGATTAGTACAGAAACGTTTCGTGACGTCATCAGATGGCGTCACATGTGCATGTGTTGACCGTATTACCGTAATCCCTTTGTCTCTTGCCGCCCACAATGCACAGCTGAAGGTTGTGTGTGACACACAAGATCTGGGAACAGATCCACCTTCATGTAATGGGACACAAGGGCCCATTACACGAGCACGCCCCAGACGTTCTCAATGGGGTTTAAGTCAGGTGACAGAGCAGGCCAGTCGAGAACGGTCACATTGAGGGCCTGTAGGAACCTCTTGGTGCTTGCCGAGGCGTGGATGCTAGCATTGTCGTGCTGAAAAGTGTACCTCTCGTCGTGCACACCGTCTCCAAATGGAAGCATGTAGGTTGACAATGTCTCTT
>JAADVP010000482.1:0-20608 GCA_023335675.1 Globisporangium solare | reverse complement strand
GCGCGAAGTCGGTAACATATTTTTCTTTCTTCGAGTGAGTGCATTGTTATTCTGTTTTGAAAAAAATATCAGGAGTGACATTTTCGATAAATCACTTTAGATTTTCGAAGGTGACATTCTCGATTAATCCCGTAATAGCTCGTTGATGACGAGCGATTTGATCCCGAAATCAACACGTGGATCGATCTTTCTCTTGGTCGACCAAGCGATTCCCCTTTTTCCATATCCTATTAGATAGAGAGCGTGAGGGAGGGAGGGAGGGAGGGAGTGGCCCGCTGCTGTCGTGGCACAATAATATCTCCAGTCTACAATACCTTTCTGCCAGATGGAGGGTTCATGGTGAACTCTTTGCACGACGTGCGCACGCATCAGTAAAAACAGCCACCAGCAGCTGGGAACCGGCAGCATGCCACTCAAATATTCGTTATCAAAGGATACCAAATGAAAAAGGCTTTTGTAGTAGCCGTGTCGCTCAAATGCCACTTCAAATCAAGCAGGATATGCAACTATAGAGGCATCGCCACTGTGGGTGTCCAGCGTCGCGATCCGCTGGAAAATGCGTCGAAGGAATTTGATAAACTGGACAGTGCATGCGTTCCTTTCCCCCGGTCTGACAGTTCGCTCGGATATGACTGCGCGCTTATCTCTCTCTCTCTTCATAGCGAGCTTCCTTCCTTCCATCTCCCTCTCGCTCATTGCCGCATTTACCAGCTCCGCGCCACTTCCTCCACGCCCAAGCCAGCAATCATGGACCGCTACAGCCAGCGCCCACACTTCTCGGCGCCGCCACTTGCGTTCAACGCGTCGCGCCATCACGAGCCCGTGGCCTTCGATGACGACGCCGAGTGGAGCCACATGATGGAGCACGCGCTCCCCGTGCGTCTGCGCCGCAGCTCGTCGGCCGACATCCCGATTCCGCAGTTCATGATCCCGTGCTCCGCGAACACGCTCATGAACAAGCGCTACGCGCTGTCGAGTCCCGACAAAGCGGCGTCGGTGCCGTCAGCAGACGCGCCGACGGCGCTGCGGAAGCCATAAAGAAGCGTCGCCACTTGTCGTAATCGAATGCCGCCGCCTCCGTCGCAGTAATCACCCGTGTCCGTCAGTGTAAATTATTCATACACACACATGCACATGTACATTCAATTTAATGCGTGTATTTCTCCTTCATGCTGGCCCCGCATTCCTCCTTTTTTCTTTGTGGATTTTCTTCCCCCGCACGCAGCAAACTTCAACCTTTCTTTGCACCAATCAGCGCCTCTTCATTTGAAAAGGCGTACGCCTCATTGGTTGAAAAGGTGTCAGCATCCGAATTTTCTGCGATACCTACCTGCACAACCGATATAAAGAAGCGCATCCCGCTGCTTCTATGGATGGCTCCAGCGGCGGGCGGTAGCTTCCTTCCTCCCGTTGTTTCTCTGGCGGCATAACAACTGCAAGTAAGTGGCGCGCGTTGAGCGCTCGTGCGTGCGAACGAAGGTGTCGTCGCCGTCCCGTTCGTCCCGTAGGGTTTCGCGCTTCGAATACGCGGATGCGATTGAAGCAAGGAAGAACACGACGAAGAGCAAAGGCAAGGCAAGCGGCAAGCGACTTGGGCGTGAAGCAACTGCGCTCGCATATATCCGCGCCATCTATCTACGTTCTGTGTTTATCAAAATAGACGCGGGGAGAAGGCAAATTTAGCGCGCATTCCGTCGGAACAGCAAACCGCGTACAGAAAGAAAGCATTATTAGCGCGCGGCGGTGACGGCTATTTCGAGAAGGGCTACGGTATCAGCTCGACGCGTCGGTGGTATATTGCGGAGCACTGCATCATTACAAGGAGGTGAGAGTTCTGGGGCTCTCTTTTTTGTTATTTTTGGCCGCGCGTGGAACACCCGTCGGCCAGTGCGACAAAGTGAAAGGAGGAGAGAGCTCAGATTTTCGTAGTGAGCAAGAGCAAGCGCCACTTTGAACGCCTCATCTGTCGTTGCCATCGCTGCGATCACTGACAGGACGAAGCGCGCGTGTTTGCAGGCGATCGATACCAAGGAGCCTCGTAACAGACAGCAGAAGTGTGTAAACGACTATCGGGGTGACTGATTGTGTCATTGCCGTTCGTGCCAGAGCGCTTGGTTTGCAGTGACGAAGATCGAAGATATTGAGTTGAATTATACAAAGAAGCAACAGACCTCGCTGATCGTTTGCGATGGATGAACTGCACGATGCGATCCAGGACGCGCAGTACATCGGCGCGGTCACGAATGCGCATCGAGGGCCGAGTGCGGCATTCTACAACCCGAGCCAGTCCGAGCTGAGTCAGTTCGTGGAGAAACAGGAGCGCACGTTTGGGAGCGACTGGCTGAGTCTCGAAAACATTCTCGACCAACCGCTCGGGTTCTACTTTATGCGGCGATTCTGCGATGCCGAGCAGCATGGCGTGCGGAAACTCCACTTCCTGACCGAAGTCACCAAGTACCGATCGCTTATGTCCACAGACCAGCGGCTCGCAAGGGCTCGAGAGATCTGGGACCAGTTTTGCGTGGTGCTGCCGCAGTTTGGCAGCTCGCTCGCTGGCCCCACAGGCCCAACCGACTTGTCGGCGTCCCCCGTGTCGACAGTGACGTCGTCGCCAGCACCAACGCTTTCAAGTCGCTCGCTGGCCTCTCCGTCTGACAACGAAGGCGGTGAGACGGGACGAAGTGGAAGCTCACGATTCACGCTCGGCGCGCTAAAGGATCTCAATGTGGCCTCGATCACGACGAACGGAATTATCTTTTGGCGAAAGGGGGAGTCGACGGTTCAAGCATCGGATGCTGCGAGTCTGTTCCGCGAGTGTGCATCCGAGATGAGTCCAATCGGAGTCGGTGGCGAGGTGACTCAACGGATAGGACAAGTGATCAAGCGGAGATCTTCTCCTTCAAAGAGTGCACCCGGTTCGAGCTCCCCACGCAGCGGTGTTTTCGAATCGGGTCTTGGTGGCCGTTCCAGTACGCCTCCAACAGCGAGCCAAAGCACAAACGGACGGAGCAATGATAAAGGCAGTTTGGCATCCGACGAGCTCAAGAGTTGCCCACCTACGCTCTTTGATGAGCTTGAGGCGTGCGTGCTCTTCAGCCTCGAGCAGATGCATATGAAAGACTTTCGCGGGAGTGTCTTCCATCGTCGTCTACTCTCGTTCTTGTTCCTACAGACAAAGCGAGTCACCGAAGAAGATTTCACGGTGCTGCGCGTGCTAGGGAGAGGCGGATTCGGGATGGTGAATGGATGCATTAAGCGTACGTCAGCATCATTGTACGCGATGAAAGTGATGAACAAGAAAATGATCAAGAAGAAGCACGCTGAGAAGCTCTGCCTCGCTGAACGGAAGATTCTCGCGATGATCTCCAGTCCATTCGTCGTGTGCCTCAAGTATGCCTTCCAGACGCCTGAAGAACTCTTCCTCGTGCTCGATTTACGAACTGGCGGAGATCTATCGTTCCATCTGAATCGCTCTCGGTTCACAGAGAACCAGGTGCGATATTGGGCAGCACAGATTTTGCTCGGGTTGCAGCACTTGCATGAGAAAAACATCGTCTACCGCGATCTCAAGCCGGAAAACATTTTGCTGGACGAAAAAGGCAACTGCAGTATCTCGGATCTCGGATTGGCGGTCGAAGTGACGCCGACGTTGGCAGGGCGCTGTGGGACGCGAGGATACTGGGCGCCAGAGATGCTGCTGCGCGATGAAAACGGTCAGCGCATGGTGTACAACCATGCAGTCGACTGGTGGAGCTATGGCTGCTTGGTTTACGAACTCTTGTACGGGAAGTGCCCGTTTCGCACGTCCAAAGCGAAAGCACTACATGAAGATAAGCAGCAAGCGTATGACAAAGCGACGTTGGAGCTCACTCCATCGTATGACCCCAAGTACTTTTCCCCAGAAGCAACGGAGCTCATTCAGCGTAAGTTTGTTGTATCGAGGAAATTTTGCTTGAGCAGAGACTAACAGTGTTTGCTTGCTTGCACATGGGAAACAGAGCTTTTGATTCGAGATCCTGCCAAGCGATTGGGTGCGAACGGAGCTGCCGAAGTGAAGCGTATGAAATTTTTCGATCCAGTTGATTGGGTCAAGATGGAGAACATGGCAGTGAACCCGCCGTTTGTGCCCGACAATGAGATCAATGCCGCTTCGCAAGCCGACATCGGATCCTTTGACATCGCGGTCGTCAAAGGCGTGAAGATCTCCGATCAAGACCAAGCCGCGTACAGCAACTGGGACTTTGTGTGCCCCGAAACGTTCCAGCGGGAGGCTATCGAGTATCTCGAGTGGGAAGTCAAGCATGGCCCATGCACGGTCACCCCAAACTCGAACTCGTGCTGCACGATCTTATAAGTCCTGGCATGATTGGAGAAGAGGGAGCTATGGGTGCATCAAGCGCTGCGGAATATCGGTTCTTTGCTGGGCGATACGACAGAGAGTGAGCTTTCTGAAGAGATGATAAGGTACTTACTTGGGTGCATAAGGTTTGCCAATTGACCTTTTTTAATTTATGACGCGAGATGAATAGAACAATGCTTTGGAAGCCTTCAGCGCCGTTGAGCAGGTGATACCTCGCGGCGGCTTGGTCACGGACAGAACTGATTTTGCTTTGCAGGTGCCGCATAATCCCCTGATTAGTCTGTAGCCATAGCTCCAAGGAGAGGATCTCGTGAGTGAAGTTGCGGCTCACAGCGCGCACCTACAAATGCCCGGGAGCTAGCTCAAAACGGCAATCTCGTGAGTGAAGTTCGCCAATGCAAACACGCACGACGATACCGGCTCATTGCGGCTACTCTCGATGAGAAGCGCGGCATTGTCGACGCGAAGATGACTTGCTGGAGATGGGATTAGCGAAAAATCCACGCGGCGATGACAGGCGGCTGGCTGGCGGGCATTGAGTCACTACTGATACGTGCAGCACAGACACGAACGGTACAGAATGTCGATGCACGTGCACACTGTACGTCGACTGGTATTTTCGCGAATCGTGATCACAGGTACCAGTGGACGTAGCCGGTTTAATCGTCAAATCCCTTTTGGCAGAAACGATGCGAATCAGACACCAGCTGGAGCCACCGAATCGGTCCCGTCCAACTTGTCCCATCGAGTGGTTGACACACAGGACGCGATCCAAATAGTGCTGCTATTGTATGAGTGCATGAAGATCTTACAATTTCAGCACGAATGCCGATTTTCTTCAATGGCTGGACCACAACGCCACCTACTTGCAGAGAGACTCAAGCCACCGTGATGCAGTGTTTTTGTCACTTCACCCGCGCATGCCGATTGAGCACCGGACTCTTTTTGAGGCTTCAGTTGCTGTCGACGAGGTCTCGATCCAGCAGAACGCCACTCGTTGAGCTATCAAGTACATTATTGAACATACACGCTGCGCTGTGCTTGGTATCGGACACCAGGCACCGAAATTAAACATATCTGCCGTTATATCGGCCCATGAAGCCACATAGTCAGTTCTGTCGCGCATTATTTCGCACCAGCTGGTGTTGTGCGAATTTCCAGTCGCCCGTTTTGGTGCGTTTGGGCCGCGTTCAAATACGTGAAATCCATTTTCTAATCCCGCTTTCTGGATCCGCGCCTCTTGCTTGCGAAAAAGGGAGGCACTGGCGATTGCTTGTGCTACTGCCACCGACAGCAAAAATCCATTCAGTCTCGACACTGCATTGTAGTTCAGAAATGTATCCACTCCGAGTGGACGTTACGCGGCCCGAACCCTGTGAACAAAGCACCATATGGAGTCTGCAAAAGCATAATTGCTGATGCTGCAGTTATTGAAATGAGATACTGAAAACACGACACTCAGCTCTTAAAATATGCTTCAAGTATTTTGAAGCGCTCGAAAGATGCAGCCCGAAAAGTACCTGGATAGGACAGGAACTTTGGGTCTGAACGCGCCACCAATGCCACCGATTTTGACCTTGCACTGACGCTAGGACCATCACTCGTCCCGGCCTACCAGGATATCCACACATTTCGCACACTCGAAAGAGACACTTGTCACTTCAAGTAGTGTCATGTGGACGATCAATTGCACAACGACATCGTGTTGATGAACGGCGCATGTTCGCTGATACGCGTTGCGCATTGTCTGCAATATCTTGGCGACACACGCGTGCCTCAGCTCAGTCAGTCTTGAATTTGCCAGCTTGCACTGCAACGCCGACAACGCAACCACACACACATACACACGTAACAATGGTGATCAGCGACCACATCAAGAGCCAATACTTTCTCAATGACGAGCAAGTCATTCGCCTTTCGCCTCCAGTCATGGCGCAGCCAGACGCCGAAACGAGACGCATGGGCACCCCATGGACAGCCGAAGAGCACAACCTCTTTCTAGAAGCACTCGAGAAGCACCCGTCAGGGCCGTGGAAGTTGATTGCCGCGCATATAGGAACGCGCACGACGCGCCAAACCATGACGCACGCGCAGCGATACCGCGAGAAGATCGCTCGGCGAAAACGCACGCTCACGCAAGCAGGTCTCGCTGCATTGCATGCAGCGGAATCCTTGACACCGCCAGCCAGCACAACGCCACCACAGCTAGCTGCAGCGATTGCATCAAGTGATTCCGCCCGTGCAGAGACCACTGCTGCAGCAGCAGCAGCAACAACAACAACAGGAGCAGACTCGGATTTCGATCTGATCGACAGCGACACCGAGTTGTCGTTCGCCGATTTCAACATCAGCCTCAACGACGACGTTGAAGGCATGGACAGCGAGCGCCTTTTGCTTTCGGTGCTCGACTCGTACGAGCCACTCCCATTCTCCGAGGAAGAGGCGCGCACCATGCTCGAGCACTTCACGTCCGACTCGTCAGTATAAAGACACGCCTTGGCCACCAGCAGCAATTAGAAAAGGTTTTGCGTTTCGATTTATGTCAAGTAGGATTTGTCGAGTGCGGTCAACGTATATGCAACACAATGCATCTCTTTACATGTTTACAGAGAGACTTCAAGTTCGTGAGTCAAATACAAGGAGCTAGCTACCCAGGAAATAATGGAAATTAGCATTTAATTGGATATCGACCGTTGCGTTTCTTTTAATTTCGTGAGATGGAGCGGATGTGGTGACAGGTTGCTCTCTCTCTTTCTTTCTTCCCGCAGTTTGTTGAGCAGGTGACGCCTAAAAGTCTAAAAGTGAAGGCGGCTTCGCGTGACATTTTCCGGGAACTTTGTAGCAAGGCGTGTCGTGCTTGGGTGGATTTTCGTGGGTTATTCCACGTACCGCAAGGAATTCCGGATACTTGGGGTGGCTGGATGTTCACGTAAAAATAGCGCTCAGATATTGCAGCTGGCACGCGTAATTTATTCGTGAAGTGGAGTCGGCAGCAATGTACGAGACACAACAACGAAGTGCTTGAGCGTGTAACACGGTATTCGCTTCCTAGTCACGTCCACCTCAATGCTCGAGTCCAACGTGAATCGGTGCGTCTCGTCTATGTACGATCCGAAAGCGTCGACGTCGTCAAACTGTGTGCGTCCCTGCATATTTTACCTGTGATCCTGCGTACGTCGTTGTCGGTCCCACTTCAAATTTCAAGTTCCAACAAATGAAGACGCAACAAAGTGTCTAGCGCAATCGCCCCTATAAACCTATATTGGGCTTCGCCGATCCAAGTATCTATTTATGTAGTTCTCCGCGCGCTTCTCTCGCTTGCATCCGCACTTGCGTTTGCGCAGAGAAAGTGAGAGATCCCCAGCAGACAGCCACGCTGCGAGCCATTCGCCATTGCGATCCGCAGCGCGCACGTCTCCATCTCCTCGTCCCGCATTCCCCCCCCACAGCCGCCACGATGTTCCCCAAGATGATGCAGCGCGCTGTTAAGGCCTCTGGCGCCGTCAAGTCCGTGTACGTCACCTGTCTCGCTCGCTCTCGTCTCCGTTTTCCCCTTTATGACGGACGTTAAGGATCACGTAAAATGACGTTGTCGTGTGTCTGTCGTCCACATCATCGCAGGATGCAAGCGCGCTCGATCGGCTACCTATCGACGCTCCCGGAGGAGCACCAGATGCTGCGCGACATGTGCGTGCAGTACGCCGCGAAGAACCTCGCGCCGATCGCGGGCGAGCTCGACCGCGAACACAAGTTCCCGGCGCAGCAGATCAAGGAGATCGGCGAGATGGGCCTCATGGGCGTCGCGGTCGACGAGCAGTTTGGCGGCGCCGGCCTTGACTACTTGGCGTACGCGATCGCGATGGAGGAGATCAGTCGCGGCTGCGCGTCTGCGGGTGTGATCATGTCGGTCAACAACGTACGTGGCGCTTGTTGTGTTGATGATGCGAGAACGGTTTGTTGAGTGCGTATTTTTACTTTCTTCTATTTCCTTACGATTGCAGTCGCTATACTGCGCGCCAATGGAGAAGTTCGGCACCCAGGAGCAAAAGGAACAGCACCTGATTCCATTTGCGAGTGGCCAGAAGCTCGGATGCTTTGGCCTGAGTGAACCAGGCAACGGCAGTGATGCCGGCGCCGCGTCGACGACTGCGCGCGTCACCAGCAACGGCTACGTGCTAAATGGCACGAAGGCGTGGATCACGAACGCCCACGAGGCCGACCAGGCGATCGTGTTCGCCACCACCGACAAGTCGTTGAAGCACAAGGGCATCAGCGCGTTCATTGTACCAACGAACACGCCTGGTTTCTCGCTCGGCAAGAAGGAAGACAAGCTCGGTATTCGCGCGTCGTCGACCGCCAACCTGATCTTTGAGGATTGCGGAATTCCAAAGGAGAACTTGCTCGGAAAGGAGGGCGATGGTTTCAAGATTGCCATGGTGCGTTCTATTTTGTTTTGTTGTAGCGTTCTCTACGAGTTTGATTGCGTCGAGCTGCAGGGATCTGATCTCTACCGTCGTTGCTGTCATTGTTTGCTTTTGTTCATGACAGATTACTTTGGATGCTGGTCGTATTGGTATTGCGTCGCAAGCGCTCGGCATTGCGCAGGCTTCGTTCGACTGTGCTATTACATACGCTCAATCCCGCAAGACGTTCGGTGTGCCAATTGCCAAGAACCCGATCATCCAATCGAAGCTCGCGAAGATGGCCATGGAAATCGAAGCCGCGCGCTTGCTCACGTGGAAGGCTGCTGCTGAAAAGGACGCGGGCCGACCGTACACCAAGCTGGCGGCGATGGCCAAGTTGAAGGCTTCGGAAGCTGCCACGCTGGCGTCCCACCAAGCCATCCAAGTGCTCGGCGGCATGGGCTACGTGTCGGACATGCCAGCGGAGCGTCACTACCGTGATGCGCGTATCACGGAGATCTACGAAGGAACCTCGGAGATCCAGCACCTCGTCATCGCCGGCGCGCTCAACAAAGAATGGGCTGAGACCAACTAGAGCCGCAGTTGTTGCGACTCCTGAGGGATTTCAGTTGCCATTCGATGCTCCTGAAAGGAGTCATCAAACGCGAAGTCGAGTACCGAAAAAAAAGAAATATAATGTCCTATCAACAATCCGCACAAAGGCAACATGGATATTTTGCTTGCATTGATGCCATTGCCTTGTAGCTTGCTCATTGAGCTAGCTACAATGCTGACTCTTGCGTCAGGTGCAGTAGTTTTCTCTTTTTACCAAAGAGTGATTTTCTCGCTTCCTCGTTGACGTTTGCAAAATGCTCGCACACAAGATGTCTTCTTCGTTCAGTGTGTGCAAAGAGATTTGCTGCACACACACTCCTACGAACCCTGTCGTTGGGCTTTGTGCAAGTCTGCTTGTAAGGCTTCATGACCATGGCAGTAGATGACTTTGCATATGCAGGTATGACTCGTAGAGCGCCAAGTCCCAGTAATTGATTGATTGATAACACGACTTTGCAGCCAACGCATTCGACAATCAGAGTTCACAAGAAGCGCACTTCCGGTAGTACCGACGGTCATGGCCTTTTGCCATCACGTGCAAATTGCGTCACACACAATCCAAGCGCCGGCCTTCGTCCCGATCCACTTAGATATTGTATCGATATTGGACCATGCTGTATAATGACCTCGGCGGCGCCTTCGCCTTCCACAGTGGATAGATGGCGGTTGTAGCCATTTGAGCTTGTACCTGATTCCTTCCATAAATAAAACCTCACGCGATCAACTGAGTGCGAATAAACCTCGACGAATCAGACTTGTGGCATTAGTGCGGTCGGCTCTGCAGTTGTCGGTGGCCTAACGTAATCTTGGCACTCGCTGGGCCACCAACCCTACGCGGTGTTTTCTTTCTTCTTTCTCTTCTCCCTTTACATATCTGCTGCGCGCTTCATTATAGAACCAGAAAGGGCGAAGAGCTACGTGGCTGCGGGCGATGCAGGCGTTCGAGGATGAGAGCAAGCGCGCGCTCAAGAAGCAGCGCATGTGCGCGGCGCAGATCGACGCGCACCTGGACTTTCTGCTCGAGGAAGTCGCAATCACGAAGCAGCAGCTCGAGAGCAAGCAGCACGAGTACCGGCGCAAGAAGAGCCGCAGTCTCCAGCACGAAGAGATGCCACACAACGGCGGCGAGGCAGACGAAGAGGAGAAGCAGCACTGTGAACAAGACAATGCCGTAGTCGCGAAAGCCGCCGCTGATGGAGAAGCGGTGCAGGAGGCTACTACTGGACACGCGGAGGGTCGTAATTGTGCGACCACAGAAAGCTCTGGACACAGTGAGACTCATGCAGGCAATGAGCATGCAATGAATACACAAAATGGAGGTGATAGCGGGAAGGCTAGAGACTCAACTGCGTCAGAGGAGCAGAAAAGCGCACTGCAATCACCGGATTGCGCGGCGGTGGTGGTCGAAGAAGAAGACGACGACGTGGATAAAGTGCTGCAGGGTTTCATTCACCGCGTGCGCTTGCTAAACGTGGAGAAAAACGTCGCTGATGAGCTGAAAGCGATCCATGTGGCGCTGTCCAAGTATTCCAAGCAAATCGACAAGGTAAGGGTGCATTGGCCTGCTTCAGAATTTAAAACATCCATATGCGCGCAGCACTTCTCACAGTTGGAAATGCTCACATGGTGTAGACCTTTTGCAACGACATCACCAAAGTATGCCGGACCAAGGAGTTTGATCACAAGCTCCTTTGCCGTTTGGTGGCAGAATATCTGTATCAAGACGGGCAAATTGAAGCCGCGGACTCGATTTGCAAGGTTGTACTTGCTATTGTTTTATGAACCAATTCTGGGTCTTCTTTCTGTTGGTTCTGACAATTGACGGCTTTTCTCTCACTTTGCTCGATGTGGTAGGAAGCGGAGTTGGATCTCTCCCCAAACTATCGCGAGTGCTTTGTTGAGCTGCACGTGATCCTGACGAGCTTGAAGCAAAAGAACATGGACCCAGCACTCGAGTACGTTTTTTATCTGAAATGCCGTTTGTGATCGGTGGACTGACTCACCTTTTCTCCGTTCTCTTGCTTGCAGATGGGCTCGTAAGCATCGCAAAGACCTTCGCCAACAGAGCATCGAAATCGAGTTTGAGCTTGTGCGTCTGCAATACGTCGATTTGATCGAAAAGTGCACCGACCCGGTCGACGCACTGAACTTTGCCACGGAGGAGTTTTCGGTGTTCCATGATACGCATTCCAAAGGTATGAAGATCGTTATGCGATCAGACGCACTATGCGCTCTATTTTCACCTACTCAACACGAAATCCAACGGATTTGATGACTTTGCTGTAGAGATTCATCGGTTGATGGGCTGCTTGGTGTTCAAGAATCGCCTGAACGAGTCGCCATATCGCGATCTGTTTACGGACACTCGTTGGGAGGATATCCGAACCTCGGTCATTCGTGCTTGCTGCCGCTTACGACGCGTGCCATTCAAGTCCTATCTCGATACATGGTACGCATCTGCACGACGTATTTGCGCAGCAACAGATTGACCTCCTGACTGACGTCTTCGTAGTTTGTCGGCAGGAGTGTCAGCTCTGCCTGCGATGCGCAAGCTCGTCACTGTCATGGAGAACAAACTCACGGACTGGGAGACGATGGAAGAACTTCCGGTACGTAAAACCGGTTTAGTGCTTGATGCAACCAATGGCAGTTTTTTTTTTTTACCTACATCGCTTTAAACTTGTTACCATGGTAGGTTGAGATCCCAATATCGAACGACTTGCGCTTCCACACAGTGTTTTGCTGCCCAGTTTCCAAAGAGGAAAGCGCTCCTGGAAATCCGCCTGTGTTATTGAAATGCGGTCACGCGATCTGCAAGGCGTGCGTGAAAAGAATCTCGTTCAATATGACCAGGCATGCATGCTACTCAACTTGGATGGGACTATTGCATCATGCCGACTTTATACTTACCTGTCTCGTTGCTGTATTTTTCGTTTTTGCTGTTGGGTTGCAATAGGAGATTCAAGTGTCCAACCTGCCCGGTCGAACAAACGGAGAGCGAGACACGCGAGCTATTTTTTTGAAGAAGCAAGCAGAAGCGATCTATCTGAATCCAACTGCTCTACGCTGCTCCCATTATGTATTTCTTGTAACCGTTCCTCCTCGTCAGTCCATTTCCATGATTTGGGACTGATCGTTCAATATACTCATATCCGTCAAGCTTCTGTCTGTGCCGTCAGTACCATATCCTTGAGTCTCCTCGCTCTCCGACTCACAAGAGCTCTCACCTCTTCGAAGATGGACTTGAGATTCCGAGAGCTCGTTCTCCAAATAGCACTGGACATTCTGCGACAAGGTCTGTTGGGCAAGTTTGACGCGTTCGAAACCTGACGCCATGCTCTGTGTTTCTTGACGCATTGCTCTCAATCTCGCTCGTAGTTCGTTGATATCATCTTGCTGCTCTGAGACTAGCGTGACCAATGAATTGATCACAGACCTGAGCATTCCTTCATCCATATCGGCGCTCTTCTTGCTCTTGCGCGGAGAGTATGGCGGATTCACAAGAAAATCGCCATTGGGCAGCATTTCGAGCCGCAGACGCAGCGATCCGCGAGAAAGCTTTTGCTGTTGACTGAGCCGCGCGCTCGAATCAAGCTCGACAATCCCGTACTTCTCTGCGGCAAACATGTGCGTTTTGGACCTCTTGTGCCTGATCCAGCATTGCACTTGAAACGGATTCCTCATCTTGAGCTTCCGTAGCCGGCAGCTGCGACATAGAAACCAAAGCACATGAGTATCTGCATAGTGCGCATACATAAGAAGAGGACTGACAGCGTACCACTTGCAGCGAATCCACCACCCTTCTTGAAGATCCACTTCCGCCGCAGCGGGGTCCACGATCTCCCGTCTGCTGTAATCGTACACGTCTCGTCCCCAGAACCGAATCCTCGCGACCTTTTCTTGCTTGTGCTTCATCTCTTCCGAATGCGTCTTTCTTGATAATGGCCATCGCGCATTTGGTGCGCCACGATTCCGCGCCGAAGGAGTGATGGTCCTTCAACTTCAACTCCCATGCCCTCTCACATTGTAGAATCACTAATATTATATTTTTTTCGGACTATGTTATCTTTGCAGAATCTATCAATTATTAGCGGATGAAAGCATTATAAATCTAAGCGTCACGCGTATCAGAAAGGGGGGACTTGACAGTATTCCTTCCACACCTCTTCGTGGTGCGCTGCGGCACAACATTCACTCACACACTGGCGCGCTGCGGCGGGTGCGGAAATGGCTGCGCGCAAGGCCGCAGGCGATGTGAGTCTAGCGCAGGTGGAGGAAGAATTACGCGCTGCAGAGGCGTATCTCACGCAGAACGATGCGTCCGACCCGAGGGCGGACACCAGCTGCGCTGTCTACGAGGATGCGAGTCTCGGCAAGCAGTCAGCGCTTGCAGCAGGAATGGGGCTCACACATGAAGAGGCATGTGCGCAGATCCGCACGCCGTTAAACGGCGCGCTGCGCCACTATTTGCTTTATAATAGGCAGCGCTGCCTGATGCGCTTTCGTTGCTGTTGTTTGGTGTGATCGCAGACGACAATTTCTTTCGGCGAAGACCAAAAACACGACCTGTGCTTTCGGTGAGAGACGCGCATGAAACTATTTTTTTTCGAGGCTTGTGTACTACCCTTGCGCGCACGCTTTGGCGTTGCTGCGCATGTGTAGGAAGATAGACGGAAGGAGATACTGGTCAAGTTGTCTTCCGAAAGGCAAGCTACACTACGAGTGCGCAATGCGGGCTCGCCTCTGTCCTCTCCCGATCAGAGCGCAGCGGAAACTGTGGAACAGCGGCAAAGGAGCTCGTACAAGACACCTGGCGAGCGAAATCAGCTAATCCAGAAGCTATTCCAATCGCGGGAATGTGACTTCGACATGGTGAAAGAAGACACAATGCTCAACATGTTCAAAATAGACGAGTATCAGCGCGATGTTATCTCACCGAGCGTCGGGTCGCCTCGGAGTGACGCCAGTGAGGATTCTGGTCGGTACTCAGCATCGTTTTCTGGCGGCGACGACGAAGGAGAACTTTTCTATGCGCCTGATATCGTAGGAAAAGCCTTCAATGCTGATATCCACCCGCGTTCTCGAATGGATTTGTTCGGTAGCCATGACAATGACTCGGACGAAGAGAAAATGGATGATGATAAAGAAGTCGATCGCGAAGCGGCAGGCGCCAAACTCCAACACGAAAGAAACGCTGATCAAGTTGAAGAAAGCAGGACGAGTTCTGACCGTGCCAGCCAATATTCCTAGTTACCACGCTCTCTCTTTGCTAAAATATTAGTGCACGAGCCTGAAGAGTCTTCTTGTGTATCCAGATACAGTCGAAGAACGTCGGTAGCACAAGATGACATTGCGCTTTCGACTGAAACTCCAGTGAAAGAAAAGACCACAAACCCAAGCCCAAGACGGAAAATTATTCCGCAGTCAGGCCAAGAACGATATCAGGAATCTGCTTCATATTCCTCGCCACCAAGCCAAGAAACATACGCCCAAAACCAAACTACCTTGGACCGTTCAAAAATGTTCAGAGCAGATAATGGTTCGGTTCAGCATGCTCCACGTCGAGGAACTACCGTTCCAGTTTTGTCAAAGCGTGTAGAATATCTCGCACAACCGTGGAACGACAAGTTCAATGAGCGTGAAAAGCAAAGACTTTTGCAGGAGATGGAAAGTTTTCACGAGTGCACTTTCCGGCCAAACTTGACAAAGCCCCAGCTCCAAGTTCAATCGGATGAGAAATCAACGAGAACAAAGGACTCATCAACGCAACAACATACATCATCGTCTCATGGTACAACATCGTTTCCCTGGTTGATGCTGAGTCCCCGGCGAATGTCTAGTCCGACCGCGAAAAAAAAGAGTCACTTGGTGCAACCCGGAGAAATCGAGGGGAAAGAACGTTATTGAGAGACTACATCTTGATGGGACAACAAAATACGAGCAGCGTGAGTGCGCAAAAGCGGCACTTGAAGCTCAAAAACTGCGAGAATGCACATTCAAGTCTGAGATCAACAATAACTCTAGGTGGATGCTCAGCATGTCTCAGTACAAACCGATCCACGAGCGAGTCTCGGATATTCAACGTGCAAGGGTGACGGAAGCTTACTACGCTTTCAAATTTCTACCATATGTGCTCATAGTAACAAACATTCGATGTCTAGGCGGACTATATCAAGAAAATTCAAGAGAAATTGGAAGACGAAGAAGGCGGTTTAACGTCATTTACTCCATCGATAACCCCCCGCAGTCGTGAGATTGCGGAGTCTGTGCTTATCGAGAAGGAGCTTGAAGAAGCTGGGTATGACAGTATGGACAGTGACGATTCTAAATATGCTCGAGTGATTAAGCTGCCTAAAGTCACAGACCGACTCGTCAGCGATGCGGAAAAGCAGATCGAAAAGCGCGTGGCGATTCAAGAATACTATGATGCCCTGCAGCAACAGCCCTACGCGCCGAAGATCAGCGAAAAGTCGAGCAAACTTGTGCAACAGAAACCGGAGTTCAAGATGGATTTCGTATCGCGCCAGATTTACTTTCAGTCGCGAGAGCAAGAGAAGCTAGAAGCCCTAGAGGACTATTGTGAGCGCGCTCAAAACCATGGCGAGCGAATCACGTTCAAACCTGATATTGGCAACGCCAACATTGTTATAAAAGAGCTCAGACCTGATCGGTTTGCTGAAAGCACAAGCGGAAAGCTGTATCGGATGATCTACAACGATCCGAAGAAGACAGGGTTGAAGAAACAAAGGCTGCGTGAGGAATACTACTTGCAGTATACATTCAAATCCGAAATCAATCCGATCTCAAAAGCACTTGGCCGAGCATCGACACTGGACGAGCTGTCGCACCCTGTGACTGACCTGGTGCAAGATCGAACCGCACCAACATCTTCACCAAAGCGAAAATCGACGTCAAAGTCAACGCCACAGTCCAAGGCTACATTGCAACAGTATTTTGCCGGGAAGCGCTTCAGATCTCGTGTTGCTCTCGAGATGGATCAAGCCGAGAAAGCAGAGTGCACTTTCCAGCCAAACCTGATTGCTAAACCGCAGCCAAAAGGGATCAGCAGCAGTACAGGCAAACTATACACAAAGCAGCGCCAAGGTAAATCTATTTGACGATCTGACAATATTCTCCACCTGATTGAGACAGATCGACAGAAGAAAGCAGAGGAGCTTGAAGCAAAACGGAACGCTTTAGAGCTCCAAGAATGCACATTTCAGCCGAATCTACGAAAAAACGGAGGAGCGTTAAGAGGAAGGCTGCCGGCAAAGACCAATGCAGCACCTAGCCGTGACGTTGAACGAAGAGTGAAGCCACATGACGAGCCTACGCAGAAACCAGTCATCGTGCGGGGCCTCGGTCGCTTCCTGGAGTTGAAAGAGCGGGCAAAGAGACTGCAGGCAGAGCAAAAGCAGCGAGAAGAGAAGGCATTTCGACCCCACGCAACCTACAAGCCTCGAAGTTACACTGTACCAAAGCCGTTCAATCTGTCAGCGCCGACCAAAGAGGCGATTCGAAGACGCCTGAAACTTCGAGAAGAAAGAAGAGCGAAGGAGAGGAACGAATGCACCTTTGTGCCACAGACTATCGAGTCCCGGCATCGAAAGGTACTAGAGAACATTCTCAATGAATAAAACCAGGCACACACATCTTTCGTTGCATAATGGAATATTTATTTCGTTCATAATTATTAGCTTTTACAGCTCAGTGAGTTCACGCATCGTGAAATCAAACACGCGAGCGCATTCCTTGAAGGCTGGGCGACGGCAGAGAGGGCACGTCGTGCTCGCATTGAACCAGTCAATGATGCAGTCTTCATGGAACTGGTGGCTGCATGGGAGCTTCACCATCTTGTTAGTCTCGCTGTTGTGGTCGTGGTGGTGCTCGTCAGCAGGGTTGTGGTCGTCAAGGCAGATGCAGCACGTTTGCTTTTGAGCCGCAACTTCATCACCATCAACGTCGTCGAGCGCCATGATGGCATCCGTTTGGCGACGCTCCTCTTCCTTTTGGGAGTCAGGAACATCCAAGAACTCTTCCAGCATCAAAAACACCTCGCGGAGCTTGCTGTAAGACACTGAGTCATTCTCTTGCGTGTTGTACAAGTACACCGACATGTCAGCGTACGCATCGAGGAGCTTGCGCACAAACTCCTGCAGGCCCTGGAGACGCTCTTTGATGATCTGTTCAGTGTCGCATCGCATGTGCTTGCGCGGGAAGTTGGCTGTGATCTGGTTGCGCAGCGAGTTCGAGACCAAGACAAACTCGTTCGTCTCGGCCTTTTGCGAACCTCCAAGTTGAACTTCCCACTCACGAATCATCTTCAACACGTCTCGTCGGAAAAACGAAAACTCCGAGTATCGCTTCTCAAGAGCCCACGAGCCCTTGTCACCGGCCGCACGCACGGTGCTCTGGATCTGCAGCTTGTAGACCGTGAAGCGCGTGATATCGTAGTTGAGCGACGCACACAGCGTCTTGGTCTTGATCTCCATCTTGTTCATCTCTTGGTGGCGCACCTTCAAGAGGCGGCGGCAGTGAGAGCCCGCGAAGAGATCGGCGGCTGGCGAGGACAGCATCTTTGGGGAGGAGGAGGTCGACATGATGTGGAAGGATCGCTTGGGGCTGCTCGTCATAACACGAGCGACAACGAGTGGCGGTCTGGGAGGAGGGGCTTCTCGGCTGCTGCTGCTTCGGCTTGTGCTCCACAAGGCAAATTGGATAATGAGCGCTCTGCGAGACCGCGCGGGCAGCAATGGCGGCACGGCTCGGGCGAGAGTGTAGGTAAAGCGCGAACCCATCTCAGTGGGTAGGGATCGTGCGGTGCATCCACCAATCAGCGTGCACTGAGTTGAAAAAAAAGAAAACACTATGAAGTAAAGTATGGGTTGGATCGCGCACACCAACACAGCTGCTCGCTCTGCCTACAGTACTGTACCGATCGCAACGAAAAAAAGAAGCTAACTTGCAGTTTGTATGTCCAAGCGGTTAGGGGAGATTCTGTTTACATGGTTTGGCAGCAAAGTGAACGTTTAGGGTGGACATGAAGGTAAGCGGATGTTAACGTGCTGCAGGTTGATGGGTGAGATGGGTTCTTGTAGTGGGATTCGGAGCCGATGATGTGACACCCCACCATTTTCTTCTCGCTGTCTCTGATGGACCAATGTGTGACACCTCCGCGACTCTAATGGGTAAAGTGTGCAGCGTGCCACACAAGCCACCTGCGCACAAGAGTGGGGATATTTTGTTGCAGCATGGGAACAATAATATTGGCGCAGTTAAGCTGCACGCTCCTGCTTGCCTTGCAGTTGGTGCGTGCAGAATCAGTGGCGCTTGCTGCACGTGCCGACGGCGGTCCCACAGCTGGTTACAACGTCACACCAACTGGTACACGGGGTAGGTGTACGGCTTGACACAGAGCGGCCATAAACGAGACGAGTCAAAGTGCATGATGGCCCTTCGTACTGTACAGTACTGTACTGGACAGCTCAATGGCTCTGCCATCCACGGTTGGCAGCGTTCATGAAGCAGAGCTGCTCCATCAAAAGAACTTAGCACCGACGTTGCTGCTATTTACGCTGCATGGAAGGAAAATGGACGCTTTGTACTAGGTGCAGCCTCGCATGTTGTTGGCGTCTGCTGAACTATTGGCAGGAACATGCGTTCTCTGCAAACGCTTTGCTGGTTGGTGTGCTTTACATACATACATTCCGAGGAATGATGAGTCGAGCCTCACAAGAAAAAGAATCCTACTAGGAATTTGTATTGAACCATCGGCTGCCAATATATAGCCAATGAGATGCATACAGCACATGCATGTCAAATCCAAATTCCACCCAATCGAAGCGAGTCCTTGTTGGATGAATACTGTACACTCCTCCTCCTCACAGGCCAACATTTCGTGCGCGTGGGCCCAAGACCAAAGCATCCGTCTTTTCTCTTTCCATGAACCGCGCTGTCGAAGGTGGAAGCGACACTTCCACTTTGGTTCGCGCTTCAAGCAGACCACCTTGTCCATGCCACGTGATTAAGTCCACCGAATGGTTGAAGGTTGACAAAAGGGTGCGTGAGCGACGCTACATACTGTAGCAGTGTTGTCGAACTCTCTCTCGTGGCACGGAAGGATTCATGCCACTTCACAGCCACTAGAGCAGCCAAATTATTCTGGTGTACCTATGCGGAAGTCTAGCGCCGCGACATCTTCTGACTAATATCCTCCAGCTTCGATTCAAAGCTGCTCTGTGTTGTGTCGACAGACGCGTTGACACAATTGTGGATCAGCCTATTTTGCCAGCCAGCACGTGGCTCGCAAGCCAATCATAAATCCTACTTTGGCGTTGCGAGCGAAACTTTGTGCACGAAGACATGAGTGGGATTTCGTCTATGAAGTGCCTTACTGAAGCTCATATTCACGTTTGTCAGATTGAACAGATCATGTGCGATTTCTGTTTTTCGCGTAGACTCTACTATGCTATTCCAAATTTGCAAGCATGCCTCAGACGTGTTGAGACCACTTCTCCGATCATGTACAGGACGATGTTTTGACTGCAAACCTGTATGGTGATATCACCCTCCTGGCCCCAATGAAACAAAAGCATGATGATCGTTTCACGTTTTTTTCTAGTCGGTTGGCTGCCTCGTGGACTACCGAGGAAACTACTGAGTATTGCAGTGTCCTATGTCTGCAATCCAACTAAAGGCCTAGGTGTTAACTAGGTATTCTCAAAGCGAAGGTCTAGTAAGCGTTAGGCCGTTTGATTTAAAACGTTTAGACAAAATAAAGACATTTTAAAACGACTTAATGATTGGACAACTTTGTTATGCATTTTGCAACACTATATTTATAGCATAAAAATTGATCAATACTTTTGTGATAGCAAATCGACCTGCAGTATCTTTGCATGCAATATTATTAAGGTAATATAAAATATACACCAGGATAAATTAAAAGTAAAAATACACAAAAGATTCAAAAATAAAAAATACACAAAAAGATTCAAAAGTAAAAAAATATACAAAAAGATTGGAAAATAAAAAAATAGACCAATCAGTATACTATACGAAAAAATATACACTCTGAATTCAGGTCTGGTGTACATTGATTTATATGCTAACCCCGCAAAATCCAACTGCGTGCTCACTAGTCTTGTGTGGTCAGGCCAGTCCATGTACCCAATGGCCACTGTAGACTTCAAATTATTGTACGTGACGGTCAGTGTTATATTGTGTAGTG
>JAADVP010000481.1:0-20678 GCA_023335675.1 Globisporangium solare | reverse complement strand
GTAAACAACCAGCCCACAAACTGCATTTCTTGGGCTTCATACTCGAAAAAAAAATATACAAAATAAAACAAAACCTGTGCGCTCATGCCTCGAGCGACACGAAGAGCCTGCCCGTGATCTCCTTGAGGTCGTGGAACGACTTCTTGACGTTGCTCTGCAGCACGTCGTTCGAGCGCTTGATGTGGCCGCTCCAGAGGTTCGCGAGCCACTCGTCGATCTGCTGCACGCCGAACACCTGCTCCATCTCCTCGCGGTTCTCGCGCGGCAGCGTCGAGCACTTGCAGTCCGACACGACCTGCCACTCGCCGCCCGCCGTGCTGCAGCCAGACGCGCTCGCGGCGGCAGAGACCGCTGTGGCCGCGCGCACGGACGTCGTCGTGGCGTCCACGACCAACTGCCAGTCGGCGTCGATCTCCTCGCGCGTTGAACTTTGGCAGCACGAATTCGAACACTGCGGCATAGAAGACGCGCTCGACTTTTGGGACGACCCGTCAGCCAACTGCGCCGCGTAGTACGCGTCCCATTTCTCGCTCGAAAAGTCGAAACACTCGGCGAACGCCTTGAGCTTGCTGTACGAGCTCCAAGGCACAGACACGCGGCCCGACATGCACATGCCCGCGATCTCGGCCGCCGACGCCTCGCCCGAGTACATGTACAAAAAGTCCGCGAGACTCACGTGCACGACGGCGACCTGGCGCAGGAACGGGTCACTTGCAGGGAGCGTGGCGTCGCAAATCCGGATGCTCGCTAAGTAAAACATAGAGAAGCAGCAATGCATAGTGCGCGGCCTTTGATGAGCTACCACATCGACAACAGCCAAAACGCATCTACACAAACAAACACACATCGCGAGAGCAGACATGGCACGTACGATTGCGCATGTCGATCGTGCGTATACACGCGATCTCGTTCTTGTCCGCGTCCGATGCGCGAAACATAAACGTCACCTGCAGCACACGCATGCCACACATAAATAAACACCCACAGAGCACAGCACTCGCCTCAGCCACTCCCGCTTCATCGATCCTATGGCCACGCACCCAGCAGCATCCATACACACATACATTACATAATAACAACAATAAAAATAAAGCAGAACGCACCACGCCGGTGAACACCGCGGTCGGGAGCTTGGCGAACTGCAAAAAGTCCATGAGCTCGTCCAGCTTGGCGAGCAGACTGCCGCAGGCCGAGCCGCCGCTGCTGCTGGGTGGTGGCGCGTCTGCGCCTGAGTTCTCGCTGCAGCTGAGCGCCGCGACGGGCGCCGCGAGCACCTGCGCCTCCGTGCCGAGCGCGTTGCCCATGGTTCGTTCTTCTCACGCGCGCGCCTTTACGACTCGCCTTTCACGTCTGATACTGAGTGGCTGGGCGGAAGAGCGCACGGCAGCTGCCCCGAAATAGCAAGCGCTGCAAGGAAAGAAAGGGACAAAATCAGCGTCTGGATTGGTCGAAAGTGGGGTGGAAGGGCTGTGATTCGCCAAAAACGAAACAGCATAACATCTAAATCTCTGCTTGTGCCGCCTTAAACTCGCATCCTTTCATAATTAAACAGCTCCATATCTATCATTAAATCCACGCTGTGGCATTGCTAATTCCTGGTTGCACCTCTCACATCCGCGCCATTTCGCCACTCTCCCGACCAAAAAGGCAACCACCCCCCGTCATCCGCCATGGACGCCGACGTGCGCGCGCACCAGCAGGCCGCGTTCCGCGCCGCGCGCCACAAGTTCGCGCTCTACGGCCGCCAGCACGCGCACGTGAGCCACTTGAGCGCTCAGGGGGGCGACGCGGCCGCGCTTACGAACACGCTGCTGCTGCAGGAGAATGGCGCGCTTGCGCTTCACGCGGACGACCTGCAGTACCGTCTCGACGGCATCCTCTTCCAGCAGAAGCGCGCGAATCCCGGTGCGAACGACGACGAGGCGGAAGAGCGCATTGCACTCGCGCGCGCGCGGAACACAGTCGAGTTGGCGCGGATGCTGCGGAGACCCGACGTGCAGAGGACGCTCAAGCTGTCGCGATCGAGTGCGCGGCTGTGTATTACGCGGATCCACGATGTGGCCGCATTGCTGCGGCGAAGCAGAGTCAATGCGCGCCCTGGTGGCGACTGCAGCGCGGAAAAAGAACGCAGTGCAGACGAATTGCTGCGGTTAAGTGTCGCGACGCTGCTGTTTTCGCTCACGCTCGCGGGCGCCGAGTGCGGCGAGTGGTTCCCGCGCACCGTCCTCGATGTCATGGCAGAGTGTTTGCAGCACGAGTTTGATGCTCAGGTCCTCAAGATGAAGAAGGAGAAGAATGCTGAAGCAAGACTCGATGCGGACTCGAGACCAGCTGCAAACGAAGGCATCAAACGGAATGTAGACCCAGCGCTGTTAGAGAAGCAGAGCCCTTCACGTCGCAGGAAAACGTGCCTGAAGCGTAAGAAGCAGTCTTATCAACGAAAACGCTCCATGTCTACATCTGGAGACGACGACGATGCGGCAGATCCTCAGGATCAACTGCTGCGTGGCATTGCGGCGTTGCTCAGTGGCCACGACGGGTTTGGCCGGATCAAGCGCGCGCAGGTCACGGTCGCGGATGTACTCGTCCTGACACTGCACAATCTACTTCAAATGAACACCGGTGAGGATCAGCAGCAGCAGGGTGCGCACCGACGGAAAGCGGACGTGGGGCTTGCCGGGGCTACGTTTGCGACTTTACGCGCTCGAAAGCGGCAACTCCTGGAGAACAATGCGCTGCATACACTCGTCGATGCGCTCGCGCATCAGGTGCAACAACTTCAATGGCCTTCAGTGACCGCCATCTCGCGTTCCTCTTTTGCAGAAAGCAATGCGTGCTCCTTGCAGCGCATTGAGACGATTCTCCGCGTCTTGGACCAAGCATCGTTCCTGGAAACAGAAGTGCAGCGTCAATTGTCCTCGTCTCGAGGTATTTTTGCCATTCTTTTGGAGCTGGTCGAGCAGCTGAGCACGCTTTGCTGGGGCCAACACAAGCATGATAATGAGGCATGCGACGAAGAAGAGACGACGCTTTTGCATGGTGATGTGATTCTGGCGGAAGTGCTCTTAGTGTCGATGCGTGTGCTGATTAATCTGACGCACCACAATGAAGACGCAGCGCGGCATATCTATGGCCTCCACGGGATGAAAACACTCTTCCGCTCGTTCTGCTTGCTCTGGGAAGCGAATGGAAGCACACCCGCACGATCCTCTGGTGTCAAGGCGACCGTGGTTCATGAAGACAAGCTGCTGTTTGACGCGTTCTTGATGTTCCTGAGCGCGCTGACCAATTGTACCGAGTTTAGTCCGGAGAATCGCGACGCAGTGACAACGATCGCTGTGTCCAAAGGCAAAGCGATGGCACTTGGAATTGAAGGCCTTAAGGCACCGAGCGTCTGCGGCGTAGTTACGAAATTCTTTTTGAGCAAAGTGCAGTCTTATCGACGATTGCTGGAATGGAGCAACACAAATCCAGACGGTGGTGCATTTGCTCATATGGAAATCAATGAGAATGTGCAGTGGGTGCCCGAAGACGTCGTTCTCGGTGGCTGCAGCTCTCTACTGCTGGGTTGTCTGATCAAAAACTCGCCGTTGAACGCTATGCAAGTCCTCGATGAGCTTCCAGATCAGTCGCCTCGTCTGTTATTGCGGGCGTTGAGCGCGTTTGTTGCGCTCCATTCGCAGATTGGCGCGCTCACCCCAGAAGTTGGTGAATCGGTACTCCAGGTTGAGCAAACGTTCAAATCGCTGCTTGTTCACGATGGCGTGAACGGATCTCCAGCAATTTTAGTGGACACAAGCAACGCCTCACCAGCATTGAGCCTTACGATCTCAGCGAAAATCACGATGGTGAGCACGGAAAGAAGCGGGTGTGATGCAATGAGCTTGCGCGAATCCGCCAGTGCGTTTAGTGGTGAGCAAGTCGAAGAAAAAAGTGAAAATACGCTGTGCGCAGATCTGGGAAAGAAAGTTCGAACCCCGCCAGCATCTGCTTTCAAACTGCACTCGTGGAAGAAAGTGTGCTCGACGGTCGACTCTGACGACGAGTGTGACGGCGCGGGGGATAGCAGGCAAGAAGAACAAGACGCTGCGTCTGGCACAAGAGACGCCCCACCGAGTGTGCAACGGGGAAGGAAAGACAAGACGCTCGTCAATCGAAAGAACGCGACAGGCGCATCAAGAGCAACCACGCCCACGGCATCCCCGTTGAAAAAGGCGTCACCTTACCGTGGTGTTACAAAAGGAAGCTTGAAACGAAAACAGGCTTCACCAGCGAAATTGAAGCGAGCATCGGCGCTGAAGCCACAAGCTCGTGGCATCGTGAAAGAGCAATCTTCTTCAAGCTCGACGCACGCATCCCCTTTGAAGTTCAAGGACGCCTCGCCAATAAAATCCTCGCCTGCATTTAACGGTGTAAGTGGAAACAATACCCATGACCCTAATGATGGACCCATGCAGAAGCTCAAGCGAGCACGCCACCTGATCACAGGTTTAGAAGCAGCGCTGTCTAGAGTAGATGACCGAGCCAGCACTGTGATGCCCAGCGCTCGCCTATCTGCTTGTGTGACGTTGACGAAATCGCTGAGTCAGAACGATGGTGGCGGTGATGGTAGCAGCTCGCGAACACCAGATTTTTTCCATGACGACGTCGCGGATCGTGTGATGCTGCTGAACGTTCGCAACTCGCCATTTCGATCCAAAGCCAAGTCTGCGAGGCCGAACATCAAGTCGTCGCCTTCTCCAGCCAGGAAAACTGGAACCTCATTGCGAAAAGTGCAAACTGACCAGCTGCAGGCTTTGGTATTGCCTCAAGATCAGAGACAAGCCACAACGATCGCTTCTCTTTCATTATCGCTGGATGCGGCGTCTTCAAGCAAAGCTGCGTTAACAGCAGCCGAAGGAGCAATGGGAGACGCTGGCGATCAGGTAGCGGTATCTTCTTCTCCGAGCACGAAGAGGCGAAAGCAGAAGACCGCGAAGCCCTTGAAAAAGGGCGTAGCTGCTGGTATCTTTGACTTTGATACTTAGGTGAAGTGGCTTGCTGTGTTTCGTTTGATAAGCGGTTCATCCGACGATTTGCGCGCACCACGTGTCAGCACATTCAGATCGACCTCTCATAAGATCGCAGATAAGAGAAAGTTCAGTATCCGCAGAAAGAAAAAAACTGGAGTCGTTTCAAGCGTGGGGTCTGCTCGGGAACGGATCGTTTTGAACAGCTTCCAGCACTCTTCTCGCGCTCATCCAGGGCCATTGGGTCTCACTTGTGGATTTGGCGCCTTAGGCCATGATGTGCCAACTGCAGGAGAGAGCGAAGCATGTAACGGAATGGCCTCCGAGCGCCGACGACCAGCAAGAGCTGCAGACGCTCAAAGGGAAGATCTGCCGCCGCTCGGTCCTCGGATCGCTGTATTTTGTCTGGGTCTGTGGAATCACGGGGATCGCCGCCATGGCAGCGTACTCGCTCTATGCGATCACGCGAGCGGTGTTGACCTTGAACGCCATCCCCGTACCGACGAGTGTCGTGATCTTCGTGACTTGTGTAGTGCTGTATGAAGCGTACCACTACGTCACCCCGGGTCCGAAACAATGGCACACTGTTCGTCGCTTTCTGCACTACATGTTCAAAACGTACCCGTACTTTCGCCGCAATGTGTGCATTTTCGAAGAAGAGCTATTACGCAATGGCGGCAGCAACAGCGGTCAGCCACGAGAGCCGTACGCGGTGAAACGAGACGACAAGGCGCTCTTTGCGTTCCACCCGCGCGGGATCCTCTCATGCGGCTTCGGCATGAACGGCATACACCACAGCAAGTTTGCCCACTCAAACACGCGGTGGCTCGTGGCCGAGAACTTGTTTTGGTTCCCACTGATGCGCGACCTGCTGCACTGGATGGACTCGAGCAGCGTCAAGAAGGAGACATTCGTGAAGCTCATGAGCAAAGATCAAAACATTGGCTTTCTCCCCGGTGGCTTCGAGGACACGACGCTGTACGAGCGCGGGAAGCACCGCGTGCACATCAAGAACCGTTTTGGCTTTATCAAGTTGGCGCTCCAGCATGGCTACAAGGTACATGGTTCATTGCTGAGCCGTGCTGATTTATTTTATGTTGTGAGTGGCGGTGAGACTAACTGAAGGTGTATGGCGTGTCAGGTCTACCCAGCGTACACGTTTGACGAAGAGCACACGTTTTATGCACTGCCGTATTTTCTGCAGTGGCGTCTCAAGCTGAACGCGTTCAGACTACCGGCAGCAATACTCATGGGCAGTCCGTGGTGCTTTTTCATGCCGCGCAGCCAAGTGGATCTGGTCACAGTCGTCGGGAAGCTGCTGGAGCTACCCCACATTGCGCACCCAACGCAAGAGGAGGTCGCTACGCACCATGCCCGCTACGTCGCGGCGCTGCAGCAGCTCTTTGAGACCCACAAGAAGCACTACGCCGTCGACCCGAACGCTGCTCTTGAGATCTATTGAGACCGATTGCTTGATGACAGCGTAGACATTGCTTCTTGTAATCAAACCAGGCTGTCGATCGTCTCATAGTGATTCGAAAAAAATGTTTACACTACCTTTGTCGCTAAGGCAACCGCCGCTGTGCATGGGCCCCAATCGGGAGAAGCGTAGGCGTGGCCGACACCACCGGCATGCAATCCACCGACAAACGCGTCGCCGACGCATTCGACACACACGCTGGCGAAGAGCCCGCAGACATGTACGCGGCATTCGCCAGCACCCATCTAGGGATCTCGCTCACATTCGACGCCTGGACCAGCAATGCGCCGCACCCAAAGTTCATAGAACCGTGGGTCTCACGCGCGTCTGGGAAGCCATCGATGGGGTTGCCACTCAGCATCAGCGTCATGTACGAGTGGTTGGCAAAGAGACCGAGTGGCGGGGTGCCGGTGATGCCATTCGCAGCCAAGGACAGGACCGAGCTGCGAGCACTCATCGCGATCTCTGGCACTTTGTCGAGCTTGGACAGTTCGACCATGAAGGTGTCCATCTGGCTTGGCCACTTCGCACTCAGATCGTCTGGCAACGACTGCAAGTCCGTCGAGATGATCCCGACGTCGGTGGCGGGAAAGCCAGGCACTTGGAGCCCAGGCGGCAGCTCCGATATCCCGTCGACCAAGACGAGTCGCAGTGCAGCAAGCGAAGGGTGGAGACAAATCTTGAGCGCTGCGGCTTCGCTCCGCTCTGCGATCGAGCTGTTGTAGGCCTCGACGCCGAAGAGATTCGCGAACGATTGAATCCGACTCGGCATCTCCAGTCGCGGACAATGGGAGAAGATCAGCACCTTGAGGTACACTGGGTCGGCTTTGGCCAGTTCTCGGTCGAGATCTACTGCAGAGCCTTGAGTTGCCAGGCGGTGGTAATTGAGCTCGAGAGCTGTGCAGGCTGTGTGGCGGTAGAACCATGGCCGAACCTCGAAGTGGCAGCGTGGACTAGGCTCTTGACCGAAGCGCGGCAACAAGGATGCACGAATGTGGAGTCCCAATACGAGAGCGCCGTAGACGAGAAATGCCACACGCCGTTTCCGGTTGCTCTGCAGTACCAAACGACATTGCGTTGTCACAATAGATCTTGTAGCATGCGGATTCTCGACGGTTTCTGCATTCGGCCCAATTGGAACGACGGCCGATGGCGTGGTGGAGCAATTGCCCATTTGCTGTCGAGGTTGACGCGTGTTACTAGGCGTCAGGTATCGCATCCGTGTTTTGAGCGTCTCCATTGCGATGGTCAGTGTGAGGACGGTCAAGCGGTTCGATATCGCTTGTAGCCAAGATCCAAGGAGTAACTGTGCGAGCTGCCGTAGATTATTGACAGCCCATGCCAGATCGTGCCAATATGCGCGCTGGATGTCGTGGTTGTACACGTAGTACTCCGCCATCGGCTGCACGATCGTGAAGCAGCACGCGAGCCATGTTCCGACAAGCAATCGAAAATACCTATTCTTGTTTTCCTCTTGGCGCCAAATGATCGCCCCAACTGGTGTGGACCAGCAATTTAGGGCCAAAGCCAGTGTTGCGAATGAATTGAGCGCTCGCAATGGTTCGGAGCAACTCATCGAGTACATGAGATATGTTTGCGAACCAATCTCGACGATTTCGCGAAGGTCGCGCACATTGTCGTAGTGCTTGCTGTCCATACCAAAGACAGCGTTCCAGGAAGCGTAGAGCTTGCGAACTGGACGTGTGAGTGCATTCGCGTCGAGTCGTTCCACAGCGACCACGCGATATGATTCTTCGGGGGGCGATGCAAACGAGAGTCTCTTGTGTCACCAGGACCAGGACAGCGCTTTGAGCACTGCGAAGCTGTGCCAGATGCTTGTAAAGCCGCTTGTAATGAGCAGTGTCGTCGCTATGGATGCGTTGTACGCGCTCTCCATGCGAACCGTTTTTAGCACCCTCAAAAGCATTGGTGAGTCGGCGATTGTAATCCAGCATACCAAGCATTCGCTTCCATACGCGACCGCGCGAATGACGTGCAGCGCAATGAGCATGATCCAGAGAGCGATACACAGACGGGCGAAACTTGATGAGCAGGTGGTCCGGAGGGCGAGGTGGAGTTCCTCGTGCACTGGGATCAGAGCAGGGGGCGGTGCTGAGCTGACGCGGCGTGGTATTGTTTGAGCTCTCGCTAGGACGACGAAAGTGACGAAACGAAGTCAAATGTAGAGCAATGTCAGCGTACCAGGTATTCTTGGGTTGGTGGTGAGCTGGACAGCAGCGAACGACAACGTACTCGCCCTATTTTCGCCTGAAATACTCAATATGTCTCAGCGCTACAGATAGAACCATGCAGGGCAAGACACACTGTCATGCTCAGACGGCAAGAGCGTTATCTCACGAAGGGGCCGATATCTGACCGGACAAAAGATTACTTTGTCAGTAGTGACTGCAGCGACTGGATGCTCCGGTTGCGGTACACGCTTTTCCAGATCTTTAGTAGCCCCCACTGATCGTCTGGCGCGAGTCCGAGGTTCTGGGCCTGCTCCACTGCGCGCTGGAATCCCGAATGAGGGATCGCCTGGATCAGTAGCCGCTCAGCGATCTTTGAGTCGCCATTCGCTTCAACCATCGCCAGGAGCAGAAGTATCTTCCGAGCTGACTTGGCTCTGCTTTCCTTGATCGCTGGAGATGTATTCAAGTCCATTCCACTGCCTCCCTCTCCACTGATCTCCTCTGGCATCGGTGCCTGCTGTTGCTGCGCTGTAGATGGTTGTCTTACTGGCGGACTCGGCGGTGTCATAGCAACTGCTTGGGCGGCAGAAAGCAAGTGCGTTCTCTCGATACCTGGTGCGAAGATCTGAAGTCGCAGCGACTTTCGCCTTGCTTCGATCTCGCTTTGCTCTCGCTTCGCCCTGGTGTGTGAGAAAAGTGTGATTGTGCCAGCCTTACGGAATAGTCTTGACGATCTCCCATTCCCGCTCTCGTCGACATCTTTGTTAGTGTTCGGAGTTTTCCTTCGCCCCGATCGTTTGCCGCTCGCTGGTCGAGTACTGACCGCCACAAACTTCTCGAGTGCAAGTTACACGGCGTAGTTCACGGCACTCCCCGCGAGCGTGATCAGCACCTGTCGCTCCAAGTCGAGCTGCTTTTGCGTCTTTGGCTTGATCGGGAGCATATGCACCTTGTAATATTGCGACGGCTTCTTGCACCTACTCTTCCAGTCTCGGACACACCAGAGCGATGCAGCCTGGACCTGTTCTTTAAACGCCTGCACTTGATTCTCAAACGCTATCGCGCGCTGCGTATTCGCATGGATCGCGAGCGACTTGGTGCGTACTATCGTGAATGACAGCGTGCGCTCTTTGACGCGGTACCGCACAAACCCCTCGACGCTCGCGCCTTCTTTCTCGAGCGAGACGCACGCTAGCGCCGCATGCAGTTGGCGCAGCGGCGGCCGCTTTCCAAGGAACCCTGTCGACGTCTCGAGCGTCACGAGCACATCGGATTTTGAGAATACCATGTCTGAGTGGTAGTAGTGCTGGATTGGCGTTACGACGGTGTCCAAGTCGCGCGTGGCGTTCCCAGGATTGGCTCTGGCGGTCGCCAGATCCCGTCACCGCCGCGCGAGCCGCCGGAACACGTCTTCGACGAGACCCAGGTCGAGCACCAGCGCGTCC
Source organism: Globisporangium solare (assembly GCA_023335675.1). Taxonomy (NCBI): domain Eukaryota; phylum Oomycota; class Peronosporomycetes; order Pythiales; family Pythiaceae; genus Globisporangium; species Globisporangium solare. The sequence continues at coordinate 10,552 of JAADVP010000481.1, read as the reverse complement.
TCGGTGCTGCGCCACTCCGCATTGTCGCCACTGCTGCGCGCGACCATTGGGCTCGAAATGCCAACAAAGGCGCATGAGATCACTTTTCTGTATCGTTTATGTACACAATGCTGTATAATTTATAAAAATTAAAAGAAATACATGCATTCCGTCCGCGATCTTGAAACGACGTGTGGTGGTGTGTGCATATAAAGGACTTGTTTGCACCACGAAGAGCGCAAAGATGGAGGTGCTGCTGCTGGACACGACGCAGAGCGAGGACAACAGACTCTACCACTACGCGCACGCGTCAGCGGCGGCGTCTGCGTGGCAGGAGCTGCGCGGTGTGCTCGCTGCGGCTGTCGGTGCCACGACCGCGGTCTGCGGCGAGCCGCTGCAATGCGCGCACTTCCAGTGCGGTCGTGGTCACAACGGCCACGCAACGCGTGAGAGCGGAGGCGTAGCTGGCGCGATCAACCTCTACGAAGTCGTCTTTGTGCTGGTGTTCCCGATGTGCGAGGTGCCAACGCCGATTGTCCAGGTAATGTGGACCCACATCGGACGCCCATTGGATCAATGTGGTGCCCGCTAAGTGGTGCTGCGTGTCGTTGGTGTGTACTGCATGCAGTACTATACTCAATCCAGTTGCGACCTGGTGCTGAGCCTGTTTGGCTACCCAGATGCCAAGCTCGCAGGCTGGAAGCGCAGTCCAAATAGCGACGACAGTGAGCTGCGAGAGCGGTTAGACGCGTTTTTCGCGAGTGTGTGCGAGATCATTTGCCAAGGTTTGTTGGTTGGAAGTCGAGTCGGTGCCACCATGCACTGCACTATAAAGTCGAAACACTCGCTTGGTCTTTTGCGTGTAGGTCGCGAGCCCCAAGCGCACCTCCATTTCGCCTTTGGCGGCCGCGTGCCAGTCGTCAACTACCCTCTGCAAGTGCTGGTACGACTCTCGTCGCTCACGACTGAATAGAATTAGATGGGGATCCATGCATTCATTCTGTGTTACTCTGTAGGCGCAGGTCACAGCTGTCGAACCTCTGCTCTTGGACGACGACTCTCACTGCAAGGTTTGTTTGAGTTTCTTTTTCTTGATCGGATTTGTGTGATAACCCCCATGTGGTCCTGTGGGTCGACTGCATTCCACAGATCAGCATCTCGGGACGATGTGTGTCATTCCGGTGGCGTTGGCAAAAAAAGGTTGCAAAGCTGTGCACACGCACCATAGTATCCTGACTTCTGCGGTTATTTGCTGCAGTGACTCGGTCGTGTTGACGACGATGCGCCCAGATTTCTTGCGACTGATGCACCAGTGGCTTCTAAACAGCCACAGATTCAGCTCCCATGCGAGCTGCCTCAGCAAAAATGGTACGTTTCTCTTCTGCATGGGATGCCTCCCACACAACTAACGCACTGTATTGTGGTGCAGCACTCGAAGGGTACAACGTCACCATGTTTGAGCTTCACGACTTTCAATTTGCGAGACATGGGTTTTACCCAAACCGGCACACGCTGTTCATGCTCGAGCGAGGCGACGTAAGCAGCGACCTGTTGCAGCCATGTTCTCTTGGCAAACTCGCTCTCGCTCTGACAGGGGTGTCACGCACGCACACACTTATGCCATGTTGTAGCTTCAAATCGCATACTTGCTCGAGAAGAATCTCGACCGCGACGAAAATCTCGAAAAGCCGACGAGCATCCATGAACTGCTCCCCCAAGTGCAAATCGACGCGTTACGCCACTTTTCTCAGCTCGCAGCGACCGACATGAGTGTTTACCACGAGCTAATTCGAGAAAACCGACTCCAGCTCACAAACTCGATGCTGCAGGCAGTCGAATTGCAGAGTGTGCGACCACGATTTCTCTGGTACCTGGTCGTTCAAGACCTCTTGCGTGACGCCGTCATCGTAGACGGTAACTTTCACGAAAGCTTCTCGAGAAAGAGCCCCTGAGCTCTGACGCGACTGCACAACAGCTCTTTGCGCTCTTCGCGTACCGCATCGCGTTATTTCAGCAATTCTCAAAAGATGAAAGTCGTCACCACACAGCGTGCTTGCATGACGACCCGAAGAATCCCGACACACCGACGTGGATCACACCGGTGCCACTCGATTGCGATGACCTAAACACACTGTTTCTCCACGAGAAAAGCTGCGAGTCGGGCGCTGACATCTCGTCCGAAGATACGCACATCTTTCCTCCCTTTGGGGAAACGTTATACATCGATGATGATGACGCGACAACGAGCCTCAGTGCGCGATTCAAGAGTCGAATGATCCGCCAGGACGCCAAATCGTACGTGGTCGATGGCCAACGAGTTTGGATCGTCGCCAATTACTACGAGACTTTCAACGCGTTTGCCGTCTTCGATGAGGAATTTGTCTCTTTCGAGTTGATTGAGCACGCAGTGGATCACATGTGTACGTTTGGTGGACATTCAAACGTACCTCAAAGCGATTCATGAGTTAATGGCACATGCAAGCAATAAATAAGAACACCTACCTCCTATCGCATTGACTGCTTGCCTTGACACGACTATCCAGACAGCCCAAAGCCACCTTCTCGTGGTCTTCGCAGGGAGATCTGCCCGTGATTGAGCGCTGGAATCTCAAAGTTATTCCAGAAAAAGAGCGTGAGCAGCACCAGCAGCACCACCATGGCCGCAAGCACGACGTAGGAAAAGCCGAACGGGAACGCAAAGAAATACAGGTGGAAGATCGCGAATAGACCGAAAAACAGCGGAGGAAAGTACGCTTGCGAGAGCCGCGAGCGCACACTGATGACGGAGAACGACTCACCCATCCACATCATCGACAGCACGGCAAACGCGAGCAGCTGGTCCTTGTAGAGCTCAAAGAGGAAGAACAGCATCCCGACCTGTATTCATCATACGCCGTAGCATTAGCAATCTTACGCCAATTGAAGGCAAGATCAAAGAATCTGCCTACCAGAATCGGCACAAACATGAGCGACTGCGCAAAGTACGCGAGCACGAGGTTCGCGACTGGGAGTTGCAACTGAGATCGATTCTGAAACAGCTCTGTAACACATTTAAAAGAGCAACATGTTGTGAGAAGGAATAAATGCTGGAAATGGAATGAGAGAGAAAATACTGGTATACCTGTGAACGTGAGCATGCGCTTCTGCGTCTCTGTGAGCACAAACGCAACGAGCGCCGTGAGGATGAAGAAGAGAAACACGATCGTGTGCAGCACTTTGAACTTGAGCGCGACGAACAGCAGCCACTTCAACATAATAAGCAAATAGCATCCATAACAGTAGGCAATACAATCACAAAGTTCATGGCAACAGTGAAAGCGAAAAGCCTTACGCTCTTGGTGGTGTCAACCGGGTTGAACACACCGTAGTTCATGTCGGCGATGACCTTGAGCGACTCGCGGTAGAAAAAGCCCTTGGCACCGTACTGTTTCGCCAACTGGTTCATCAAAATGGTGTCGTACCCGAGCACATGCTCCAAAAACCATTTCCAGAGCGGGTTGCTGGCGCCGACCCACTTAAGCTCAAAGCACGCGCTCGAGCTCGGGACGTACAGCGTCGCGAAGGGCACATCCTTGAGCGAGAACGACGGCGTTTTCGCGCGGTCGCGCTTCGCGTCGTTGTGCAGCTCCAGCAGCGAGAGCAACCCGCGGTGCGCGGCGTACACGAATGACGTCTGCGGATCCTTGTAGTGCACGTCGGGCGGCCCCGCGCCACTCTTGCTCTCCACAGCGATCCACTCGGCCTGTTCCGGCACAATCTACGACATGTACTCGCACATACGCAAGCGTGAGTAAGGGGGTCCGACGTGTCTCTTTGTTATGTGTGGCTGCATAAAGACAAGTAACTACCTGGATGCGGAGCAACATGTGCGCGGCCGACTGCGCACCATCGCTCCCATTAGCACTGGTGGGGGGCGACGGGAGCGGACTGTAGTGCTGCGAGAGGCAGTCGCCGTGGCCGAGCGCGTCGCTCACGAAGCTCACGTGCAGCAGACACGCGAGTACGACGAGATGCGACGCCAGCACGAACAGCAGCACCTCCAGCCGCAGCCGCATCTGACAAAGAAGTAACGAGAGAGAGTGTGTGTGTGTGTGAAGCTACACAGACAGACAGACAGTACAGGCGTATGGGCGCGCTCTACCTTTCGCGAGAAGACGCGCTGCAGCCACTGCAGCAGTTGCATGTGCATGCGCAGATACACTTCGTCCATTTCCTCCATGCTCCCCCTCGAATTTCTCTGTGTGTGTGTACGACGACATGAAGCGCAAATTGGAAAAAAACAAGTGCTTTTCTTCTAGCAACATAACTACCACATTCGAGCAACAATCGAATGCGTGTATCAAGTAAGCGATGCTATCACTTTAAGGAGTAGGAAAGCGACAGTTGGGGGAGCCAGTGTATCAATACTCGGTTGAGCAGTGCAGCACTGTATTAAAACACGGTAGCTCAGGAAAACAAAAAACTGTTTACACCCCTTGTGTGTGTGTGCCACACTTCAAAGAGAACGAACTCTGTGTCGCGCTCCATACTAAATCCAAATAATTGCACGGCGGAAATAAATGATGCCGGCGGACGTCTATGCTGGCGCCGCGCCGCGCGCCGGCAGCAACGCGCAGCAGCTGCAGCGTGTATCGGAGCTGGTGACAGACCGGCGCTACCTGGTGCTCTCGGTGCTGGCGACGGCCATCGCGCTCGCGTCCACGTACCAGAAGCTCGCAGCGCTCTCGCCCGCGGCGTGGCACGAGCTCGTGCTCGAGCAGCAGCAGCAGAACGCGACGGATGCGCCCGAGGTCGGCGTCGCGGCTGCAGATGTGGAGAACGCGGCAGTGATGGCCGTGTCCACGACGACGGTGTTCCTGACGGAGCTCATGCGCTCGCGCGTAAGCGCTGCGGTGCGTTTCGCGTGTGATTATGCTATTGTTGCTTGGGGTATGTGTGTTGGTGGGTCTAATGGTGATGATCATTGTGTCTTTGTGTCGATGTGTGCACGCTGCGCGTGGGTCTACATGATGCAGATCGTGATGCACTTCTATCTGGTGGTGATGTACCACTTGTTTCTCGCCATGGCGCACGCGTGCTTTGGCGCGATTCGACCAGCAGAGATCCAGGTGACTGATTATTTTGTGCACACACAGTGCTTTGGTGTGGCGGTGCGTGACGCTGTGACTCGGTATTTTTGCTGTATCAGCAAACGAAAGAGACGATGATCCACTTCATCCTCATGCGCTGTCTGCTGCTTGCGAGCACCATGGGCTCGGGCCAGAAGACGAAGCTCGGACTGCTGCTGATCTGGTTGTCCACCGTCGCGTTTCTGCGCGGGATCCTCTCGCTCTGCAGCGCCCGCTTTGAACATGTACGTTGGGCTCTGGCATTGCGCATTCCATCCTTGCATTTGTGTTTGCTGACGACCAACTTGAAACACAATGCATGCAGCTGCTGACGCGTCCGATGACCCAAGTGCGCGATCTGCATCGCCTCGCGTTCGCGCTCGGCGCCATCGTGTCGCTGGATCTGCTCATGGCCGCGACGTGCTCGTACGTGTCGGTCGTGTCGCAGCTCGTGGTCCACTTTGCCTGGTTTGAGGCGTCGCTGCTACTGATCAAGACGCTGCAGCTCGGCACGAAAGTGGCGTTCCACATGTTCGACATTGGCAACAGCATCGAGTTTGGCTCGGAGAAGGGCGAATTTTACCTGCTGATCCTCCAGACGACGCTCAGCGGGTGCTACCTGGTGCAGCTGGTGTTTTACTACCTCTACATCATCAGCGTCGACCAGTTCCGCGTGAGTTTCCTGGACTTTATCCTGATCATCAATGTGAAAAACGCCACGGTGCAGCTTTTGGAGAATCTCAAGAAGGTCAAGATGTACCACCAGATCGTCATGGACTTGGACCAGTTGTTCCCCGATGCGACGCAAGACGAACTCGATGCCGTGTCTGACGACGTGTGTGTGATTTGCCTCAAACCGATGGACACTCAGGCCAAGAAACTGCACTGTGGCCATTTATTTCACCGCTTTTGTCTGCGCCAATGCCTCCAAAAGGCGTCGATCGGCGATGCATTCACAGGACTTGACAACAATTTCAATCGAGTGGCAGCGGGGGTCGGCATGGAAGCTGGCGGCGGTGCTCACGCGCACGCGAACACGTCACTTCGGTGTCCAATTTGCCGCAAACACGTGCATTCTGGAAAACCCGAGACGCCACAGCAACCGCCTGTGACGCACCCAACGGAAGAACATGCAAGTCACGACGTCATTGCTGCTGCGACTCATGGCGAACATGAACAAGACACAGCAGCTCCACCAGCAGCGGAGATTCAACCGGCATTTGGCCCTGATCAGCCCCCTGTGGAGCCAGAGACGGAAGAAGTGATCCGCTTTAGCAGTACGGTTGGGCTTGCGTGGTTTTCTTGCGGTGTGCCTATTGTCATCGCGTTCTAATTTATTTGTGGTCTGCTGCTCATGTGCTTGTGTGTAGCCGAGTTTCTCTCGCGATGGATTCCGTTCCCGAACTTTTCGTTTGAGATCGTCCGCCACCGAAGCGGCGATGGCCAAAGTGGTGGCGGCAATGGCGCAGCTCCCTTTTCGGTGACGCCCGAGATGGTGCAGCAAGTATGGGAGGTGTTTCCACAGTATTCGGCGGAGTCCATTGGTGCCGACTTGATGCGCACGCGATCCCCCGAGCGCACAATCGAAAGGATCCTGAATGAGAGCTTTGAAGCGCAACAGAGCGCCCATGACGACGAAAGAGAGGATTTGGACGACCTTGCGCAAGCCATTGGCGACATTGACGAGGACCTGCGGTGGAGTATCTCGACGATGTGGTCGAACCTGTGGCAGTCGGGCGACCAACAGCCGTCTCCGCGCCACGCACAAGCTCCAACAATGGTTGACCGGAATGGCAACGTGGCCGAGCACATCGCGTTTCCCGCAGAACCAGCAGCAGCGCGCAACCACGGGTTCCCGAACAGCGCGCATCATTTTGCGGAGGAGGATCGCGGCGCGGTCGACACAGAGACGCTGTTGCGTCGACTGCAGCGATGGCGAGAGGAGGAGCGGTAGCTTTGCGAGTCAATGCACCGCTCTTCGTCCATTTGAATAATTTAGCACTGCCTGGCGGGACTCAAGATACGACCCAGAAGCGACTCCATATCCCCCTTCTTCGAGATTGTTGAAACCAGTTTGCTGATTTTGACGCTGCTGCAGCCTCGTCCTCTCTTGCTTGCATGTAAAATACATTTCCGTTTGTGTGTTTATACGTGCTGATGGTGGTGGGTTCTCTGTTGCTCTCTGGCGAAGTTATGCATCTCTATCTAGTAAAGCTCCAGCTCGGCGCTCGGATCGGCCGCGTACTTGCCCTTGTGCTTATCGAAGAGCGCCTGGAGTTTGGCCACGTACAGCGCGTGGTACTTTTGCACGTCGTCCTTGGTCGGATGCTCAATGTGCGGGAACTGCATCGGATGGCCAACGACGGTCACGAGATCCACATCACTGCGCGGCATGAAGAAGCAGAACGGGCTCCCGATGAACGCGGCGCCCGGGATCTTGAACTCGTTGAGCTTGAGGCGCCAGCGCAGCAGGAACGGGAACGCCGTGTACGTCAGCTCTTCGCCGAACGTGTACGCCGGGTACACCTTGTAGCCGTACTGGAGCGCGAGCTTGATGAACCCGAAGCGCTTCTTGATGAACACGCGGTGCTTGCCGTACCGGTACAGCGTCGCTTCCTCAAAGCCGCCGGGCACGAAGCCAATGTTGTCTCCTTTCTCCATGAGCTTGATGAAGCTGCTCTTGCTCACGTTGTCGAATTCGAGCCATTTGAGCATGTCGCGCAACGCTGGGAACCAGAACAAGTTCTCGGCCACGAGCCACCGCGCGTCCGACTCGGCGAACCGCAAGTGGTGGGCGCCGTTGATCGCCATACCGCACGTGAGGATGCCGTGCGGGTGGAACGCATACATGGCCTTGTCGTGTGGCTTGAGCACGGGCGTGAAGTTGTACGCGAGGTCGCTGCTGGCTGCTTTCTTGGGTCCTTCTGCCGCGTCTCGAGCGTCTGGCTCGGCCTGAGGCTCCTGCTCCTTGGCCTCGAGCTCGTCCTCAAAGACGCACGTGTTGAACCGGAAGTACGGGTAGTAGTTGAACACGTTGCGCACGAAGTGGCGCAAGTACGCCCACGGGACGACGGGGATGACCCAGCGGTACGCCTCGTACGCGGCCATGAGCGACACGTACACCTGCACGTTGAATGGGACCGGCTCGCTGCCCTGGGTCACGAGCGCTTTCGCCAGAGAGAAGAACGTGTAGCACCACATGGAGCCGAAGCCCATGAGTCCACAGACCCAGAGGAAGTAGATCCCGCCGAGCACGGCGCGGCGCCAGATGTGTCCCAACAGCGAACGCAGCTCCGCGCGGTCGTCGGCGCGAGGCCACTGCGGATTGCGGCGCGCGCTCATGATCACTGCTGGCTGCGGTCCTGCGGACGCGAATCGAAGAGTGAGCGCGAGCAAGGGATGGCGCTCTGGTGTCAGTCGCCACGAAGAGCAACGCGTCCTGGAGCACGCTGGTGTTTCGACCTCCTGGTGTCGGGTCGACACGATTTGTCAACGGCTACCTGTACAAATAGATAATCATGATCACAACGTTTTCGAGAGGGTGTATGCTGCAAGCCTCAGAGAAAAATCAGAACGGATGAGAGAATCAGAACGGAGGAGTGTCGAAACATAGATCATCGAGGTTGCATCTCCTTCGTGACAGCCTTCAGCGAAAGCACTCACCGACTGGATTAGTTGCAATGCGACCTACTGGCGTCTTGGTGCTTGTAAGGGAGAACAGCACTGTACTCGCTCTTTCGATCGTCTTTGACAACGAAATAACGTGCGAACTCGAGTGAGCAACCTAAATGACAATCCACCTGTTGCATCGGCTGTGTGACTGACAAACAGCCGCGGCCACAGTCTGCTCTAATACACTTCTAGTGTTGCATCTGGGTTTGCTGCGAACCGAATTTTGTGGGTCTCGAACAGCTTGACGAGAGCGTTGACGTACAACTCGTGATATTTCGCGACGTCGGCGTTTGTCGGGTGCTCGATCCGTGGGAACTGCAGCGGCTTCCCCACGACGGTGATCAGCTCGATATCGCTCTTCGGCATGAAAAAACACCACGTATTGCCCATAAAGGCTACGCCAGGAAACTTGAACTCGTTCAACTTGAGGCGGAAGTCGAGGAAATAAGGAAACGCGTGGTACGTGAGCTCCTCGCCGAATGTGTACACGGGGTGAACCTACGAATAGGCAAAATCCGCATCGACATACAAAAACAACTCATTGAGATACTCAATCGAACCCTGAGCCGCGTTGTCATGCTCCTTTCTTACCTTGTAGCCATACTGGAGCGCCAACTTGATGAACCCGAAGCGCTTTTTGAGGAACACGCGGTGCTTTCCCCGTTCGTACAACGTGGCTTCTTCAAACCCGCCGGGGCAAAAGCCAATGTTCTGCTGCTTCTCCATCGCTTCCACAAAGCTCCGCCGCTGCACGTGGCCGAAATTCCACCACTTGAGCACATCGCGGATGACAGGGAACCAGAATAAGTTCTCGGCGACGAGCCATCGCGCCTTTACCTCCGCGAACTTTGCGTGGTGGATGCCGTTCACCAAGGGACCACACGAGAGAACACCGTGCGGGTGGATTGCGTACATGGCGCTTTCTTGGGGCTTTGCGAACGGCGCCACTTGGTCGCATGCGAGCACGACGCCTCGCAGTTCCATCTTGGTCTGGTGCTCCAGGTTTCGCTCGTTCTGCTCAAGCTCTTCTTCAAAGAGGCACGCGTTGAGGCGGAAGTACGGGTACTTGGCGAGCACGGAGCGCGCGGCATGCTGCAGGAACGGCCGTTCACCGACGGGGAAGAGCCAATGGTACGACTCGTAGACGACGACGAAGCTCAGGAACCACGTCACGATACGCGGAGCCGGCGGCGCGTTTGCGGACTCGTCGTTGCCATCGCGAGACACTGCTGCCCACAGGACGCGCCCCAGCCACAGGAACGTGTAGCCGTAGAGCGACGTGAACACCAGCAGCCCGACGACCCAGAGCGCGTAGACGCCGCCGACGCCCGCGAGGCACTTGAGCCGCCAACCGAGCGTCCTCATCGTTGCGCCGCCGCTCATCACGAGGACGTCTCCAAACAGACAGACAAAAAAATAGAAGCTCGAGTCAACAGGCTGGTTTTCAAGTTGCTTGTGGTCCATTTAGCTAGATTATAGAGGCCTGACGGCATCCTCCGTACTGTTAATGGAAGGTGAATATGCGGAATGAGAAGGTTAGAGAGATAACGAGATACTGCATCGGACACATTAATTCGACTCTCACTTTAATGTTGAGATCCTCCCCCCCAAGCGGCAACTGCCATTGACGAGACTGCCTACTGATTTTGGAACAGTAATATAGCGCTCGTGTCACTGCACGCGACTCCCGTTCCTATGTCCTTAGTTCCTTCGCGCACACCGCTACGCCACGAGCCCGGCTCAAGCGCACGTAGCGGTCAACTTCAAGGGGAAACCCGTCCCAAGAAGCGCCT
>JAADVP010000480.1:0-20687 GCA_023335675.1 Globisporangium solare | reverse complement strand
CTCGTCAAGGCCTACGAAGGCGGGGTGAACTACTTTGATAATGCTGAAGGCTACACGGCGGGCGTTGCCGAAACAATTATGGGACAAGCGTTCAGACGCGGCATTGAGAACGGTGTCTGGTCTCGCGAGAATCTCGTGGTGAGCGCCAAGATCTTCTTGGGTACGAAGACTGGCCCGAACGATCAAGGTTTGAGCCGCAAACACGTCATTGAGGGGACGAAGGCGTCGCTCAAGCGCGCTCAGCTTGACTACTTTGACGTGGTCTTTTGCCACCGCCCAGAGAAAGCGACGCCGATCGAGGAAACCGTGCGCTCCATGAACTACCTCATTCAAAAAGGCTGGGCGTTCTACTGGGGCACGAGTGAATGGAGCTCCCGCGACATCATCGAAGCTTGCGAGATTGCTGACCGTCTGGGCCTGATCCGCCCAATCGTGGAACAACCTCAGTACCACATCTTCGAGCGTTCGCGCGTGGAGTTCGAGTACGTCAACCTGTACAAGAAGTACAAGCTTGGACTCACGACGTGGTCCCCGCTCGCGTTCGGAATCCTCACGGGCAAATACAGCAAGGGCATCCCAGAAGGAGCTCGGTTAGAGACTGCGTGGGTCGCAGCGATGATGCCGGATATTGACGCCCGCGTCGCCAAGGCGGACAAATTGAAGGTCATTGCCGACGAGCTCGGCTGCTCACTCGCGCAGCTTGCGATCGCTTGGTGCACAACCAACGGAAACGTGTCGACCGTGATGCTCGGCGCCACGAGCCTGCACCAGTTGGAGGAAAACCTCAAGGCGAGTGCGTTCATCGACAAGATCACGCCAGAGGTCAAGGCACGGATCGACGAGATCGCGCAATTTGTGCCAAAGCTGCCAGAGTACGGCGCCTTTTACACGATTCGAGACAAGCACGTGTAGGGTGTGTATGTGTCGCGTCGGGATTGCGGACGAGTTCGCGAGAGTGTTCATGTCATCTTTAACTATTGTAGCAGCCAGCGCACTTGGGTTTCGAGGTCAACGGAATGCGAAACGACTTGCTCTCGCTATTTGTTTGTGGCGTATACGCGCAAATCGCACGCACACTGTAATGTGAGCACTCAAAGGCTTGTCTGATCCCGCATGGACAGGTTTTCTTCGAGCGCGCACCAACTGGTTGCAGATGCAACACGGCGAGATTGACCTCATGATAATAGCGAGCTGGTGTGGTGGTGGATCTCTTGTCACTCGCCTGGAGCCGCGCGCAAGAGCGCTCCTCTGCCCAAACGACTGTCATTGATTCCGAGTGCCAGCGTCCGCGGTTCTGCTGCTCGAGTCTTTTTGGACGCAGCAATGCGAGTTCACGCAGTGGGGCAGCTGCTGACGACGCGACTGAGTCGAGCGACGCGCGACTGTTCGGTATTCCATTACGACACGATTCCTGCATCGAGGCCTCATGATCAAGACATGGCGAGAAGTTGGTCGAGTGCGCACCAGCGCTACTGAATCTCTTTTGTTCAAACATATCCAACAGAAACTATCAAACAGCATGTGTATTCCTCCCTCACTTTAACGTGCTGAGGAGCATGTCTTGTGGTCACTCCTTAAATCACAATACCTATTTTTAATGACATCCGGGCGTAGCGGCGCTGTTGGGTTTCCATGTGCCACACGGCCGCCTTTACGGCGTCCCACGCCAGCTGGAATCGATGCGCCATGTGGTTGGGTCAGCGCCGCCGGATGTGCCCGACGCACCGATGACGAATGCGCGCACGCTCCAGCATTGCGCAGGCGCCGCAGTGTAACCCCATCGCCGCCATATTCGCGGTGCTGGACCTAGGGTCACGATGGCGAGTCGACGGGCGTTCATGCACGACGACGACCCGTTCTACGACCACGAAGAGGCCACGCAGCGACTCGTGGTGAACACAGCACGCGGCAGCAGCGCGCCCCGAGCGACGCTCATGCGCTCGACGTCCGCAGGCCGCACCACGACGACCTTCGACGATTTTCTGTCGGACGGCAGCAGTAGCGACGACGACGACGGCGGTGGCATCCAGCGCATGCAGGAGCAGGCGGACGACATGGAGTACATCGACACGTCCTTCCGGCTCGACAGTCCGAACAGCAGCGCTGCCGAGAGCTTCCGGATGCAGCAGCCGCCGGCTGTGCAAGCCTCGCAGTCCGGAGCTGGCCAAGCTCGCGCAAGCCACTCGGCCAGGGTCTCGCTCGAGGACGGCAATGACGGCGAAGCGGATGCCGCGTTCAGCTCGTCTGCGATGGCGTTCGCGGACCACAACGACAGCTTTGTCAGCAACTCGCAGCCTCAAGACGAGATGGACTCGTCCTTTCGGCTGATCAGTCCCAACGCCGTGGCGGTGAATGGACGTGCGGTCGATTACGATGACGACAGCTTTGGCAGCGGAGGGGCGAGCGACCGTATGAGCGGCGGCGGATTCAACGACACGTCCTTTGTGCTCAACAGCCCGAATGCAGGCGGAGGATACCTCGACGACAACGATAGTTTTATCGGAGGCGGACCAGGCCACGTTGAGTACAAAGAAGCTCTAGATGACAGCTTTGTGGACGAGAGACCCAGCAATTTGGGCGACAATGACGACAGTTTTGCGAGCGATAGACCAAGCGACCTGGACGCCGACTACAGCGAGGCCTTGGACGACAGCTTTGTGACCGACCGACCGAGCAACCTGGATGACGACGTGAGCTTTGCGAGCGATCGACCGAGCTTTAAGGAATCCTTGGAAGACGCCTTCGCTGGGAACCGAGCAACATCAGTTGCAGTAAAACCGACCGAGTCTGTGGACGACAGCTTTATTGGAGACCGACCTAGCAACCTGGACCGAGACTACAACGAGACCTTGGACGATAGTTTCACTGGCGGTCAGACGCCAAGCATCGGCAACTCAGACAGTTGTAGCGCTGAAACAATGGATGACAGCATTGCTCAGGAAAATGGCCACGATGAAGCGCTCGACGACAGTTTTGCCGGCAGACCATCAGATAGCGATCTGAATAACTCGATGGCTGATATCGACTATTCGTTTCGTGAAAACAGTCTCGCGGGCGACTACCTCGAAGACAACGACAGCTTTGTAGAGGGAATGGCTGCTGATATAGAAAGGGATGATGAGAAAGATGACGACAAAAGCTTGTCTTTTGTGTGGAACGCTCCGCAAGGTGGCTTTGGTGAAGCAAGCCAGCAGCAAGAAAGTATGGAGAGTCGTGACCAGCAACCAGATCAACGCAATACTGGTGTCGTGCATGAACGAGAATCTACAGAATCAGCGTCACCGTCATCGTCGTTCAGCCGTCGCACTGGGTTTTTTGTGGGAAGCGCTCCTGGATCCTTTCCAGATGACATGTCGTTCGCTCCGCTTGCGGTTTCTCCAGCCCTGAGTGATGTCGTTATGCTTGGAGGTGAGTCCAGTAGTCTGGACCAACATAGTTACGCACTGCATTCTAGCGGCGTCGTGAGCCCAGGAATGCCTGGCAGCGGATTCATTTCTGTTACGATTGGTGAATTCGGCGACAACAACACTGGTGCACAAATCGACCAGCCTTCATTGTTGCCCGTCATTTTGGCCAATGTTCGCAGAGTCAGCGGCACAACTGAAGCACAAGACAGTATTCCTCGCGCCTCCACTGCGTCTTCAACATCGTCAGAAGACAAACTCCCGTTCGTGTCCTTCAATGTCGCGAATGGAAGCCCCGTTCTTCGAGGCTCCGATGCAGGACGGAAAAGAGCTCCAGCTGCGCTCGTTTCAGGATCGCAGGCGATTGCTCGTTCTTCTCTTCAGCGAAGCAGTTCCAAGGGAAACTCAGCTCGAAAATCGGACATTGGTTCGATCAGCTCGAAAAGTTCCGATGATTCAATTGACGATGCATCATTTACTTCGTCGATGTACAGTGAAGTCGCTGCACGTCATCTCGAAAGCAGTCAAGACCCAGCACACCCTAGCATGTCCAGCGAATTGCCGACTCATAATTCTTCTGTGCAAGCAGCCTCGCCTCCACAGTACTCAGCTAACTCTGCAGCCAGTGCGTCTAGACCCATCGACGAAAAGATAGACTTCACTGGAGTGTTTAGAGAGTCCGGCCAAAGTCTCGACTTTGTCCCGGGTAGCGATTATGGTCGATCAACGCTCGAGTCTTCGAATGCTGGGCCACTCTTGGATAACCAGCGAGAAGAGTCGGCTACATTACTGGCTGGTTCCCCCGTACGCCTAAGGCGAGCGACAAGTGAAAGCATTCAAAGAGAATCTGAGAGAAAGGTCGAGGATTTCTTTCGACGAACATACAATCTCAACAACCCGGATTCTGGTGGCGGCCGTAATCGAGCAAGAACTACAGTTGCTTTCGATGTCCAAGAAGAAGAAGCCGCAGAGGAGTTATCTGGACTCAACAATAATGCAGCTCGGCAAAGAAGCAAGAGTGCAGGCGCCAAGAAAACAATCAACCTGAAATACTTGCGACCGGAACGTGGCACCTTTGCGCTCCAAGTGCAAAACGTTTGGCCGGCGAATGAAGCTAGGTCTAGAGCAGTGAGTGCCGCTAGCAGCCGCATGGAAATTAGGGAAGACCTTCTCGATGTTCCTGATGCAGCTTCTGAACAACAACGAAACTCGCGACTTACGTTTAGGTCATCAGGTGACAGCAGTTCATCAATTGACTCGACCGAGCACCAACTCCTCTCCGAGAAAATGCAGGGTTTGGAAGCGACGCGGCGGCAGCAAAACGAATCGATGAAAGAGATGAGCTCGAGTCGAGTCATTCAGCGCAATTTCACGGTCTCGATTCCTTCGGAAGATCGATCGTCAGATTCGAAGAGTGCATTGGGCTCGTTGTCAGAGGATTCGCCCAACATGATTCTAATGCCTCCTCGGTACATGCTCAGCCCACAAGCGCAAGCTCCAATTAGTGCGAACAACACGTCTGCGTTTTCAGTTTCCCAGCTTATGGGAAGATCTGGCTTGGCCACTCGGGTAGACCGCGAAAATGGCAGCACGGCGACTTCGAACTTACCGAGACTTTCGGTGGCGTCTGGGCCATCGCTGACGCCGTCTCCGTTCTCGGCTTCGTATACTGGTCTGGGAAGCAGTAAGGTGGGTAGTGGGACCCCTGGTATGGCGCCAGGATTCAAGTGGAATAACCAGCAGCAATTACAGTCGCTTGATTCGCGTCCCGATGGAAGCGACCTCGGTATGAAGGAATCTATCTGGCACCAAGCGTCGATTCCCAGACTCACGCTGTCCGAATCAATCGTGAATCAGTTCAGCCGTGTTTCGTCCTCCTTGCGGAATACACTGCAACGAGCGGGCATACGCTTGTTTGGGCAGCAAGCCGGTCCAAATGCGAATGACCCAACTTCCCCGCAGTCTGTGTGCTCCGCACCGCCAAAGTTATCCAGAAGCTACGATGATAGAAACTTTTACGCTCGCTTTGGTCGTGGAGGAGGAGTGGAAGACAACGGTGAAGTGATCGCAGCCAAGCAAATGATCGGTCGAAATCAGAACCCCGAGAACATGTTTAAGAAAAGGAAAGCGCGCATGATGGCCATGCTGCTGAGTGCACTGCTTGGCATCAGCCTCGGGATCGGTTTGATCCATGTTGGTGCCTTGTCCTCCGCGTTCAACTTACCCCGTGAGAAGCAGCTCGAGCAGCAGTCGTCGAATGGGGAGCTCAAGATGTCGATGACGATGCAGTGGATCCTGCTTCCAGGCAAGCTATTTCTTCGCGTTTGGAATTGTGTGACCATGCCGCTCCTGTTCTGCCACATCTTGAACGGCATCGCAGATCTGACGATGAACGACAAGGCATCCCTGGTGCTCAGTTTCCGGTCGATTGGGTACATGCTGCTTCTCTCTCTGTTCTCGACGATGGAGGGTCTCGGCATGATGGCGATGTTCAAGTCGTTTGGTGTGTTCGGAGGATCCAACACGAGTGTGAAGCGCGCTGCGGTGACGCTACGAAAGACCATGGGCGCTGCCGATCGCAGGAATGGCTCCGTTGCGCTGATGTGCGACCCGGCTCAGCAGTATCTGCAGGTCTCGAATAATGGACAGACTTTCCGGTGCTCGAATGCCACGATCCCTTTGCCTGTGTACGAAGGTGTGATGGAGAATGGCACGTCAACTGGCAACAGTGCTGCGATCTTCGTGCTTAACGACGTGAATAGCGTGCTGCAGCCGAAAGTCCCGATTGAGAGCATGGCGTACTATCCAGCCGGTCTACGACTAAACCAAGTTGGCATGGATCTCGTCAATTCTATCGTCCCGAACAACGCTGTGAACTCGCTGATCCATTCGACGCCGCTGAGTACTGTAGCGATCGCGCTTTTTCTTGGCGTCGTGTGCGGCAAGCGAGCGTGGGAACGGGGCATTGCAGCAAAGAAACACTTCGCAAGTAGTCGCGTCGATGCGGCAGCAGGACATGCTGCAGACAAGCCCCACTACATCCTCGGTGTGTTCGTTGAGCTACAGCTGGCGCTGGAATGGATTTCTGACGTGCTGGAGACTCTGGCTCCGATTGGTGTTGCTTCTCTTCTTTTTGGGAACGTCGTGCTCCACCGCCAAGAGCTTATGACGATCGTGAGCCCGATGATACAGTTGATTCTAATCGTGCTGCTGGTTTGTGCTGTTCATGTGGCGATTGCGATGCCAGCACTCATGAAGATGCTGTTCAAAGTGAACGTGTTCAAATCCTGGACCGCATTCCTACCAGCGTACCTGTTTTGCTTTTGCGCGGGCAGCGTCGTGTTGAGTCTCCCTACCGCCCAGCAGTGCTACGAAAAAGGGAACGTCGTGACGAAGTCGATGGCCCAGGTCGCGATGGGCATCTCGAGTGTGCTGCACCGCAATGCCCACGCGATTTACTACCCCGTGGTGATCATGTGGCTTATGCAAACTGGCGCCCAGGCACAAGACGTAGAACTGACAACTGGCATGGTGGCACTGATTGGTCTGCTGACGTTGGCGAGCTGCTTTCTCGCGTTTCATCCTGTGTCAAGCGTGTTCTCTGGGGCCCATGGCGGCAGCAATCTTTTGCTGATTATGACCTTGTGGCGCGCGATATTGGCTCACGAGAACAGCCCAGCAGCCACAATGATCCCTCCGACGTTCCCACTGCTTGTAGCATGCGACGTCATTCTATCCCGCTTCATCGCAGTGGTCAATCTCCACGACAACATTATCGTCACGCGCATGGTCGCCGAGCATTGCGACGAAGGCGTGCGGGAGGGCACGAACCTCCCTGTCAACAGCATTGGCCTCGCGCCTTCGCCTATGTATATTTGATGTCGGAAGAGAATTGTGTGCTGTGAACGTTGGTGTAGAAGTCGGAATCCATGCTCAAAGAGTGTCGTCACAAATTCAATATCGTTTGGTGTTTATCGGTAAAGTTCGTTTGAGTCGTCGTCGTGACTCTCAACTCGCTGCATTCACATCTCTGAGAGTGTCGTCCATTGCCCTTGGTCAAACAAAAAGCGCGAACAATGCAGCACAAAAAGAGTGAACCCCGTGCCAGTTCTAGCACACAACTCAAAGAGTTGCTTGATCGAAAATCCCTGGCAGAGAAGAGACATTGAAGCAAAACACTCTCACCGACAACGGCTCGGAAGGGAAGAAGACCCGCTCAGATTGTGTCCGCGCTGCCGACTATACTTGCCGTCAGGTTTTGGTGCTTGAGCCACGAAAATTCAAACGTAAGGTCGTCGCCACTGTGGGTGACTGTGAATGCGAAGATGATGACCGTCACAACAATAAACTTGGGCTGAATCAGCCACCGTTGCGACGACAGCACAAATGCTAATCGCCGAATGCTCAGCACCGACAGCGAAGCCCGAATCGCGATAAAGTACACGATCATGATCAGAATATCGACGGCGTAGAGAATGGCGACAATATTCGTGACACTGTGCAATTGCTGCGGCGAATCCACACGCGTCGTCGCGACAAGGTAACTTCGATTTGACGGCGAGAACACAACGGCCACGTAGATGACTGTTGCATGAGACAAAACACCCACAGGTGCTGAGATTAGACACTCACACGCATGGTTATCTTGATGAAAATTTTGATAGACGTCAAGCAACTTTTGTGGGGAGCAGTCTCACCACACGAGGAACGCCATTCCGGATACGTACGAGCGCAGCAAACATCTCAGTGTCGTGAAGCGCAGCGAGGCTGTCTTGAATCTCGACCGCGCGGACCGCATCCGTGACAACCTGTCTGAGTGAAGATATGCGCGACACAACTCCGATCCGCCGAATAATCCCGCTTGGGCCTGCTACCACTAACGGGCGAAGCACATCGCCGGGCTTCTGGGTTTGTTTTGGCGCAATGCTGGTTTGCTGAAGCTCATGGGCTGCGCATTGGGGGGGTTCTGGCGCGTATGCGCCGCCGTCGCTGATACAGCTCCTGGTGTTTGTCGATCCACTTGGCACTATGGTAACGGTAGTATGACGACAGAAGCACGTTGTGGTCGAGCCGAAAGATTCTCGACACTACATTCTCTTCTTCTAGCAGCAAAAACACCCGCTGG
The DNA here is from genome assembly GCA_023335675.1 of Globisporangium solare. NCBI lineage: Eukaryota > Oomycota > Peronosporomycetes > Pythiales > Pythiaceae > Globisporangium > Globisporangium solare. The sequence continues at coordinate 12,158 of JAADVP010000480.1, read as the reverse complement.
GTCAAATTCTGGCACCTCTTGGTTCTTTCTGAGAGACTCAGTTCGCCGCTCGTAGCACGCTGTTGCTCTGCAACTTTAGATGACCTTCGCACAAGCTTGATGCATCCACGCACTGCTTGAGCGATGTTCCACGTCAAAATGAGTCCAATGGTCACCGACGTTTTCGAATTCTGAAGACACATTACGGTGAAGCGAACGTGGAATAAGTGGCCGGATGCCAGCATTGTACCAACCACGTCCATTTGCGTCCGCATTTTCCGTGAGAGTGCCCAGCGAAGTGCATGCTTCAGCACCGGTAGCAGCGGTGAGAACCAGATTTGATCGCTTGATGAGAGCTGCATGAAGATCGTCACACACATGGGGTACACGAGAACCGGCAGCGCTTCTATCTGAGAAATGTCCATAATGTGTCGATAGCGGAGAGAGAAATCCGCAATAAATGGGATGCGTGAGCGCGTACTGGATGAGAAACCCGATCACAAACATCGGACCAACTGGAATGAGCATCGAGAATGGCACGGGGAAGACATTGAAGGCTTCTGCTACGGCGATGTTGATACCCACGAAGACTATTGCTTGCATCAAACCGATCAACGCGAAATGCCTCCACGAGAATTGGCTCTCGGGGATAAACTCGTTGATTTCAACAGCCATCGACATACACGTTGCAAACGTTCCGGCAAACATGCGTGCAAAGTACACATAGTTGGCCTTCCATCCGAGCATCGGATCTGCAAGCGGGAAGCATTGGATCAGGAGCATGATCGCCAGACACGGGGCGGGGCCGCCAGAAGCACAAGAATCGCAGACGGGATGCTCATTGAGCTCTCGTATTTCATAAACGCCTCCAACTTGCTGATACTGTACTGACCACGATATGTAGCGGGAGTGTTGGCAGCCCGCTCCGTCACCTGGCGATGCAACTGATACTGCAAGCGCACTTGGGCAGACGCATCTGGTTCATTTCTTCGAATTCGATCTTGCGCTGGGCTGGTGCTGGTCTCTTCTCGTAATCGATCAGCTGTCGGCGAAAGCGGAGCCACTGACGCACTTGTGTGAATAAAGCCCATTGCTGTCTAAATCTAAATGAAAATGAAAGCAGGTACATTTGCATCGATCGGCGTGTTCCCGTCACGTTTAAAAAAAAATACCTCTGTTCAAAATAAAACACTCACCTCTGCTCTAATAATACAACTCATTGGACAAGGGTTCCTCCGACTTAGCAGCATTCCTCTTGAACAACGAACTCGACGCCATCATTTGCAGCTCAGCGCAACCAGCTTCTCGCAAGACTCAACCGACTGCAATTTCGCAATTCAATGACTACGATGTCGGATGCGACGAATGCGGCCATTTCAGGTGAATTTCCGAATGCAGCCAGCGCAGGTGAATCTCCCGCAATCTCAACGACGTGCTGCAACAATGGCGGTGGAAGTGACCATGAAGACGAGGCACTCCTTGAAGTTGATACGATCTTGACGGAACAACGATGGCAATGGGTTCGAGAACTGATGGAAGGTCTCACCAACGCGAAAGCTCGCCTCGACGTCAAGATGGTCTTCTTGAAACTCTTCAAGGCCAAAACTGTTGATGCGATGGACATCGCGTTGCGTGATCTCGAGTCCTGGCGTATCGAATTGGACAGCAAGCATCGACAACAAGTTCCTCGCGAGGTGGAGGAAGTCGCGCGAATTCTCTTTTTGCTGGGAGCAGACAAGCAACTTGATCTACACAGGGGAATAGAAACCCATTAGCACGCTTGAGGGCGAAAAACAGACAACACTCATTACAAGAAAGATAAAGCACCTTCGTCGCAGGAACACTCAAAAGCAATTGGTTCAGAAAAAAAGCAATTTTGGCTGACACACACCATCAAACCCATGCTATTTTCTTTTAAAAAAATTAGCCTTTACTTACTGCAGGGTGGCCGGCATGACTAAGCAATCTCCCTTTGCTTCAAGCGCTGTTGACTTTTCCCCATTATCATTCATCATCACCACACGCTTTTCTATCGATTAAGAACCAAAAGCCTCGTCAGCTTCGTCTATCTTTTTGAACTCGTAGTTGCCACGGCCATCAAACTGCAAACAAACAAGTCAACACGCAACGCCATCAGCACATCGCCCAGAAGCCCAAACACAACAAATGAAAACATCGAACTTACGTGAAGGACGTATTCGTGGTACTTCCACAGCGACTTGCGGTGCGACACCGTGAACAACGTGATATTTTGTTCGCGGCAGTGGTTGTACATCGCACCTTCCACATCGACACTCACCGCGGAGGTACACTCATCCAAGATCGCAAACTGTGGCTTGTGGTAGAACAGACGCGCCATGGCGACACGCTGTTTCTCACCGCCAGAGAGCACGTCCGCCCAGTCGTGCACGACGTCCCAGCCGCCCTCACGCGACACCAAGTAGCCAAGTTGCACTTTTTCGAGAAAGTATTCAAGGTCTTCATCCTTCAGCCCCGACGCCTTCATGTCCTCGTGCGAGTGTGGGTAAATGATTTGATCACGAAGACTGCCCAGCGTCAAGTACGGACGCTGCGGGATGTAGAACAAACCGTTGCGTTCTGGCTTCGTCAGCTTGCCACCAAAGAGTGGCCAGAGCTCACCCAGGATACGGAACAATGAACTCTTGCCACAGCCGTTTGGTCCAGCGACGACGACATTCATACCGGAATCGACCTTGATGTTGAGCGAACGCACCAACACGTCGCCGTTCGGCGTCACGAGAGGCACATCCTCAAACTGGATCACATGGTCCTTGTGGAGCAGCTGGCCCTTGTTCGGGTGAAGACCAAGACCTTCAGCCGACGTGGTCTTCCCCTTGGAGTCGTCGTCCGCGTCATCGTCTTCGGACTTGACCATCGTGCGCTGGTATCGCCCCGCGTCCAAGTCCGTGAGCACATCCATCATTTCCGTCACACGCGCCGTGAAACCCGCCAAACGCGTCAACTCGCGACCAGAGAGCACGAGTCGTCCCATGGCTTCCGACAGCTTGATCAGCATCTTACCCGAGCGGAAGTAGTCCTCCATACGCTCGGCATACGTCAAGTTCAGAAGACGGGGCTCCGAGAGGTCCATAAACGGCTTCGACACGACCAAGAAGCCGACGACAGTCGCCAAATACTTGGCGACAATGTTATCGATCACCGACACCGAGAAACGGAACTGCTGCGATTTGCGCACCAAGTCGATCAAACGCGAAAACGATTCGTCAAGGATGCGCTTCTCACGCACGTTGCCGTTGTAGAACGCGATTTCTTCACTGTGCGTGATCAAGCGCGAGTTCATGAAGCGGAAGTTGCCCTCCATCTTCTGCTCGGCGATCGTGAAGCGACCCGTTGGCTGACGCAACCACGTGAGGAACGTGCCCGACAAGACCAAGTACGCGAGCATGATCGCAGGGCCCTGAGCACCAATCGACGACGTCAGCTTGACCGAGTAGAGCACGATATCGAGCACGGGCTTCGACAAGTTGGAGTAGAGATCCGCGACCGAGTTCGAGAACCGCTCAACGTCGACAGTGAGCAACTGGTCCGCGTTCGAGATGCGGTTGTCCAAGTTGGACACTTTGTAGTAGATAAAGCCCTTGAGGTAGTGCTTGTACAAGTGCTTTGTCAGGCGGTTGCGGAAGCGCAACGTGAGCTCAGTGTGGCCATACTTGAGCAAGCAGTTGACGCACGACATCGGCAGCATCAGCACGAAAAAGCGGCGCAAATGATGCACGAAATCCTTTTGGGAACGCGAAATACTGGTAATTGGCAGCCATTCACATCGGACAAAAGTCCATTGTTTCGTAAGTCGGTTGCGCAACAATGATGAAGAACCATGGAGAGAAAGCACATTGCAACGTACATAGAGCGCTCGATGGACGTGAAAATCTGCAAGACCAGGATGTCGAACGACGTGCGCGCAGCCAAAAGCGCCGCGACCAGCGCCGCAAACGCGACTTCCGCCGTAAACGGACCCGGCACGATCACCTTGAACAGCTTGAGGAAGCGCTCGTAGAATTCCTGGCAGCATACGAACCCGAATTAGTTGCAATGTCCGCTTTGCAGATATTTAAATGCACCAATGGCGCACAAGCAGGAGCATATACCTTGTTCACGGCGACTTTTTGCTTGCTGCCCATCTTTTTGGTCATAAACTCCGAATCCTGACGGAACGCCGCATTCGCTGCCTTCTGACCCTGATTCCGGATCGCGATCGAGATCGCAATCTGCACACAAGGACCAACCATCAAACGAGAAAACAGAAAGATAAGCGTCAGAAAAAAAAGTGTCTGAAGGAGCACGAGATGCCGCCATCTCCCCTCCTCATCTCAGAAGCGTCGGACGCTCGGGACATGGGCAGTTGGGCGCGCAAAGCGACGTACCAGTCCACTGATGGACGCGGTGCCCGTGGCCACGCGGGAGGTCGAGAGCACCGTCATCGTCGTTGGTTGCTTCGAGGCGGCGGCGGCGGCGGGGGCTTCCGTCGAGGGGCTCCTTTTCGGTTGTGGAGGCCATCTTCCGAAGGAAGCGCGCGCAATCGCGCGTCGCCCCCTTTGTGGCCTCGGCAAGTTCAACGAATGCATTATTTATAAACTATAAAATAAAGAAGGTCTTTATACTGCATCGGTACACTATATTGAAAATGTGTAGGTTGGATTATTAGATTTAGATGATGGAATATTGTGAGGAAAGGGCTTCCGCAGAGTGCACTTCGAGCTGTTGACCAGAAAAAAACCTCAGGCCCAGCTCTCGCCCCTTTTTATATTTTACTGGAGGGAAAGAGACTGGACCATCTGTTCTGATGAGGTTTTTTCGAGCAGCCAAGGTTGAAGTGGCTTGTCTGCTCTTCTCACGAGGTGTTGACGTATGCGGGCTGTGGTGACAGCCCCAACTCCCTCGTTTTAGAAGATGTGACTGATACGGCAGATATCAGTTTTTGTCAGTGCAAAATGATCACGATAGTATTACAATGCTGGTAACTGAAGGAAGCATAGACGAATAAATAATTTGTTACAGGTTGAAAAGATAGCAAGGTTTGGTTTGACAATGCCCACGTTGGCGTAGTGACGATAGGATGTCGTCGTTGGAAGTGCGCATGATAAATGACTCAGGGAACGTTAGCAGAATGCACCATTTGCGCGTCGCCCTGCGGACCTCCATGGGGTCCCTCGCGATCGCCAGAAACGAAAGAAGACACGCGTGCGCACTCACATGCGGCGAGGGAGGTGTCTGCACACGCGAACGCTTCCAGTCGCGATGCGAATGAGAGCGACATGCACTGTGTCCTGTGGTGCGCCGCTGCCAAGATTTGAGGATGCTGCGGAAAACGTGAGCGCGAGCAATGGAATCACGACACTGGCAAGGGAATCATAACGCTCTTGGGGGTGCAGCGGAGCTCAAATCACCGAGAAGGCATTGGCGTCGTGCAAGCAAATTGGCTGACAACACGCATCACTTTCAAGCGCGCGTTTGAGAATGTGTCGTCCGTGGCTCGATCGCCAAGCTGAAGAGAGCTCTGCCAGACCGAAATGCAGCCGATGCTGGAGCGTTTTCGAGAGTATAGCTATCATTTGCCTGAGTATGCTCGCAAGGTATCACATCCAGCTCAACACATTGGCCGATATGCTGCAATCGCTGACGACAGAGCCTTTGGGCAAGGTTGAAGCGGTTGTCGTGGCAGTTTACTGTGGTCTTGCGTCTCAGTTGGTGCTTCCCATGCTCCGAGTCCACGCTCTGCTACACCTCCGTTGTTGCAGCAGCTACCGCACAGGAGGAAATAGTGTCACGCTTGGTTTCAAGGAGCTCAACAGCCGTCACGGTGAAGGAGCCTCATGCGGCAGCACCGCGCAGCTCGTATAATGTTCAATCGATTGAACGTGACCAATCAGCAACTTCGCAGCACTCGTTTTAAAACCAAAGCGTTTGCCAACCCCATTTGTCAAATGACGCCAGCAGTATGCAGCTTTCACTACGCAACAGCACTTTGACTTTGCATTCTGTATTGTCTGCCTCCTCCTATTACTCTTCTCCTGCACTTTGATTTGCAATTGAGCACGCCTTTATTCAACTACATGTATTGTAGTTATGCGTTGATATACAAATAAATATTGCTGATTCGGTGTCCATCGTATTAAACAGTTCATCGCCATTGGGTTGGAGCCCTCGGTCGAAAGATGGTGTTGTTTTTATCTCGTCATTTGGACACAGCGCCTGCGGATCGCCTCTATAACGCCAAGCGCTATTCGTGGAGCGCAGCCTTAAAACATCGGGACACCCACACGCATTTGTACGCACACAACTACTCAAACGCGGAACTGCGCGCTCTCGCTGCCAAAGTTGGAATATCGCCCACACTGGCGCGTGAGCTCAAGCGCTGCTTTTGGTTCGTAGCCATTCAAATAGGGCCAGATGAACCGGTCCCGAATACGGGCCAGCGGTTGCACAACCTACAGCTTCTGTATCGGTATATACCGAAGCGTACTGGTACTTGAATGGTTTGGTCGATACAAAGAAGATCAGTTGAGGCAATTAATTGTGAATACCCAAAAGGGACCTTGTCCTCTGTCTGCAGCATTCTTCGAAGTCGTTCTTCGATTGGCTGCTCTAACTTTTGACTTTCTTCCTGGGATGAAGGCGGTTAACCGCCTCGCTTTGATGAGTTGGCAATGAATCGCTGGGCGAGTACTGCAGATGCGAGAACCGCCAGCCTACCTGAGTTGTGCCTTGGATGCGTCTTCACACCCGCTTTTACCTGCGTTGAAAATTCCTTTTATGCGGAAACTATTGCTGCAGCTAATCTGGCTATCGCCACAACCGGTTCCATAATTTGAGCGCACTTTTCCGCCTAGAGAGCTGTGCATCAGCACCATGTAATGTTGCGGTCTTGTCTCTATTCAATCTTCTCGCACAAGCAGCAGCAGCTCAGTTAATATCAATTTAAACATCCCAAAATAGTTTACACAAAGAGTACTGTACGATGCTGCGCTTAACTGTCCCACTGAACCGGTCTACAGCGAACCGCCAGCCGCCGCCTCTACTTTTTGACTGGTGGGTAGCTCTGGTGCTCGGCTTGGGCTCCGATCGCGCCATGGCGTGCAGCATTCTCTGTTAAAGTCCGAATCCATCATGGTGCGTGTGCTTTGCGCGTCTCGTGTGTATGCGCGTGCTTAGAGCATGCGCTGTAGCAGGAAGCAGACGCGCTGATTGTGGACCGCGTGGTTGTTGTTGTTGCTTGATGTTTCGCTGTGCAGTCGAAGAAAATTGTGAAGAAGGAAGTGGAGGAAGTGACCCGTGTCGGTCCTTCGTTGAAGGAAGGCGAGCAAGTGTTCGGTGTTGCCCACATTTTCGCATCGTTCAACGACACCTTCGTGCACGTGACCGATCTGTCGGGCCGTGAAACCATCGTGCGTGTGACCGGTGGCATGAAGGTGAAGGCCGATCGTGATGAAGCTTCCCCCTACGCTGCAATGCTTGCCGCCCAGGACGTGGCCGCCAAGTGCAAGGAAGTGGGTGTCACTGCTCTGCACATCAAGGTGCGTGCCACGGGTGGCAACCGAACCAAGACCCCAGGTCCTGGTGCGCAATCGGCCCTTCGCGCTCTTGCTCGTAATGGCTTGAAGATCGGACGCATTGAAGATTGCACCCCAATCCCAACGGACAGCACCCGCCGAAAAGGTGGTCGCCGTGGTCGTCGTCTCTAAGCAGTCGGCTGGCACTCGGCTCTCTGGAGCGGCCACAGCTCGCTGGTCGTTCCGCCACCCGCGGATTCGTGCAACAGTACAGCGCGTTTCTTCATTCGCGCATTGCTGGCGTGGCCTGTGGCTTGTCTCTTTTGCTTAAGTTGGTAATACAAAGACCGCGATGGTAGAATGAAGACGTGCAACCCACTACGCGCTCCTGCGTGTTTGCTTGTTTGATTCTTTCATTCTTTTATGGCATAGCTCGCATAGAGAAAAAGAGCCGTTAGGCAGATAGTTACTCAGGGACGGCTCTGTTCGATCGGCATGAGCAGACAACCGAGCACGCCCGGGCCGCTCCACTGCTGCGGCGTCAACAGCAACTCGTGGAACTCCCACGCTGCCGCCGCCGCTTGATCTGCTGCCATTGCGGCTGCTGCTTTCTCGGGCCTGGAGCGCAGACAGCGACGCACGACCACGCGGATGGCGCTGCCGATGTTGCGCATCACGATCTCCTTGATCGCCTCCAGGTTGCGGTGGTTGGTCGCATCGGCCGTCCCGAACACGACCACCTCGTCTGCCACATGGAGATCCGCCCACTCCGCAGGCGAGTCTATTATAGAGTAGTATATACACACCCACAGGTTGGTGTCCATAACCACAGTTTGAACAGAATCCGACAGCATAGAGCGAACCTGACTGCACGTTCTCGACCACAGCAAATGGCGCTTTCGCCTTCTCCGCAGCATCTACAACCGAGTCCATGAGAACAGCGCCATTTCTGCAAGTGCAAGTGCATCATAGCGTACCGATCTCTCTGGGAGCGATCGCAGCAGCAGCAGGAGGGGTGCTCTCCTTCGCCGCGACGACCGCGGGCGCTGCCTCTGGCGGTGGCAGGGGCTTCACGTCGCCGCTGCGTACCGCTGTCTTGACCATTTTCGCTTCAAACACCCTGCAAGCACACGCATATGCAGTAGCATCCCCCTATGCATCACTAGAGCGGCCCACTATACACATGCGCTGGGTATACGCAGCCTCTATACAGCCCACGTACTGCGGGAGAATCTGCTCGATCCGCTGCATGACGGTGCTGTGGTCGTACTGCTTGGTCGCGAACGCGTGGCGCTGGTGGCGCACGCGGTACACGTCGATGTCGCCGCGCGGGAAGCCATCGGCGTCCACGAGCGCGCCTTTGAGGCCCGCGGGGTTGTCTCCGCTCGCCAGCTCCTCCACGATCGCCGCGATCTCGGCCTCGAGCTTGCTCTTCTCGGCCGTCAGGCGCTCGTACTCGGCCAGGATCGCAGCCATTTTGGTTCCGGCAGTTTAGTTACAATAATGCATAAGTGCAAGGAACCAAGTGTTCTTTAACGCAATTGCATAGGAGGGTAAGAACCTTAACACGATGGACAGATACATGTAACAGAATCAACAGCACCACACGCGATGCCGTTCTTCGCGTGCTACTTGCTCACGCCCGTGCACGCGCCGCAGCGCCTGCGGTGCACGTACGTGGGCTTCACGGTGGCGCCAACGCGCCGCATCCGCCAGCACAACGGCGAGATCGTGAACGGCGCCAAGCGCACGCGCAAGCACCGCCCATGGTGCGCGTCCTCGGCTTCGTCTTTGCCGTCTTGGAGCGCTGCTATTAGAATAACGATGTGTACGCAACGACAGGGAAATGGTGGCCGTCGTGCACGGGTTCCCGTCCAAATCCCACGCGCTGCAGTGTACGTGAGTGAAGGAGGGTGCGATTCCTACTGAGTACAGCGCTGGCGGTCGGCACGAAGGCGCTGACGTCGTGCGTGTGTGTATTATAACCCATGCAGTCGAGTACGCATGGCAGCATCCGTACAACTGCCGACTCACACGCGAGCGCCTGGGGATGCTCAAGGGGAAAGCGGGCGTGGGCACGCCGCACTCGCTCAAGCGCAAGCTCGTGGAGCTCCACGAGATCGTGCACCTGCCGCCGTGGTCACAGTTCCCATTGACGATCACGTATACGTCCGAGTGTACGTGAGAAAGCAACACTTTTGTGCTGTTGATTTTTTTGTTGTTTCTTCTTTTTGTTTCGTGCATAGCGGTGCTGATACGCGGCTCTGGTTGTAGTCGCTCATGGTATCGCGCAGTCGTCGGGGTATTACGCGTTCCCGGGTCATATGCGCTGCGAGACCAAACCGCTGGACGCGTTCAACACCACTGCTGTCGACGATGTCTCCTGCACAGACGCAGAGCGACTGCATGATGATGAGGAGCAAGGTGACGACGACGACGAGCGAGAACAAAGCTGCTTTGTGTGCGAAGAAGAGCTGCAGGAAGGCGAGACGACGCTCGGCTGCTACCGTGAAGCGTGCGCGATGCGGAGCCACACACTCTGCCTCGCTGATCACTTTATTTCTTCCCTAGACATGGAGGAGACTGGCGAAGACCGCGGGGACGGTGGCTCCACAGACAAGAGACCGAGTGTCCACCAGTTGCTTCGTCCAGAACGGGGTACGTGTCCAGATTGCCAAGGCGAATTGCTGTGGCCGCTTCTCGTGCGGCACGCACAGCGACAGCACAACGACAGGAGTCAGGCGAATAAAAGAGGAGCAAAGAGGCAGAAAAAGAAAGACTCGAGCATGTTGCAAGGTGATTCAGCTGACCTTGAAAGCCATGCCAGTGCCGGTGCAAGTGCTGAGCGCGCGGGAGTTGAGGAAAGCGGAGGCATTGCTGGCTCAGCATACGATGACGACGCGTGGTTTGTTGACGACAACGCGTCTGATCCTGGTCACGATGCGCCACTTGAGAGTGCATCTCGTGCTCGTATGGCAACTTTTGAGATGATCATGAACGTGGAGAAAGTTTCTGCATCTGATGGGAATGGCGCTGGGGGAGACTGTAACGGCACTGCTGCAGTCATTGACCTGACGTCAGATGGCGAGTGACTGTTATGTCCATGAGAGACCTCGTCCGCAAGAGAACTCAAGCCAAACACACGAGATCCTGGAGAATGCGATTGTTCGTTTGAATTTCGTATATTAGCTGCTGCAGAGAAATTATGGGGCTAACTGTATGTTTTCCAAGAGCTATTAGCACCTACGCGCCGAACGCTCACCTTTATTCGACGCTCTCGATGGGGACGCACGTCGCGATGGGCGAGCATGGCGCTGTGAAGCACTCGGCGTCGAGAAGCTGGCATTCCTCATGCTGCCCACATCGTTCGGCCGCACACACGTCGGCGCAGTAAGCGGTTTCCAGGTCGGCATCTTCGCGGCATTCAGTGTACTTTGGGCACGTGAGCGTCGAGCACTTCAGCACCGTGTCTTCGTTGCATTCGCCTTCATGGAGGATCGAGAGTTCGGGGAATTGGCACTGCGCGTTCTCAAGCATGCACGTGTTGAGGTACGACGCATCGTTTGAGGCACACATGGGGTCTTCTTCGGACGTGCACGCGACAGGCACACAGCCCTGCCTTTCTTCTTGGCGACGCACTTGCCATTGCTCAGCTTGGTCACGCGCGGGTTCTTGCGTGCCGCGTAGTCCAGGAGACACTGGTTGGCATACGTGACCGAGTTGGAGCCGCAGACGGGCTCGTACACGCGCGCACAGATCGGGTTGCATTTGGCTTTCACTGAACCCGACGCCGTCACCTCAACAGTCGTCGTGCTGGTCGAAGTCGAAGCAGACGACTGGCCTTCAACGCACGCGCCGTTGTACGCCTTGGCGAGGTTCGGGAACTTGCACTTCGCCGCGAGCAAGTGGCAGTCGTTGATGTACGGCTTCCCGTCGGTGCCACACACCGGAACGCCGTCGAGTGCGCACTTGATCTGGCAATAGAGCTTGCTCATATCGTTCGTGTCCACTTCCTCGAGTTGGTCGCTTGCCGAGACCGACCCGGAGCTTTGCTGAGACGCAGATGCCGATGGAGGTGGCGTTGTGGGTGACGCATACTCGACCAAGTCTTCTTCCTCGTCTTCTGCAGGTGGCTCCACATACGGCACAGTGGTCGGGTCTATGGTGAACGTCGGTGCTGGAGTCGGCGCTGGGTTGGGCACAGTGACCTCCTCTGGGAGAGGCGAAGGTGAACTGCTCGGTGGCTCCACGCACGCGCCCTCGGACACGATAAAGAACAATTCGTTCGGCTCGTCGCAGTACGCGCTTTCGAGCGTGCGCTTGTTCACGTACGTGTCGCCGTCCGAGCCGCACATGTTCGGGTCTTTGTCCGTGCACACGCTGCGGTTGTCGCAGTCAATCGTGTCGGCATCGGCCGTCGTTGTTTGCGCAGTCACGAGCGCTAGCACCAGGAGCCACGGGAAAAACGCCTTCATTTTTCTTGATTACAGACGAAGAGAAGCAGCTTGGAGGGTTGTTTATCGTGGTGTCGAGATCAAAGAATGGAAAGAAAAAAACGTGTGCCTGTTGCGGTTGCACGTAATGATTTGAGCTGAAAAGGCACTGCTGTGCTGATACTCTTGGTGCAAAACGGATTGCGCCGTGGAG